>JAOTOM010002192.1:0-94093 GCA_034440615.1 Ashinkailepas kermadecensis
CTGAACCCACCTTGCGATCGGGAAGTACCATAGTAGTACATATCGGGAAGTACTTTAGCACAATTTTGAGCGAAAGCTTGATGTACCCGCATAACGGGCACGGCAACTACTATGCTTTTAAACTAGATTTTGTTTGCTAGATTTTAAAAGTGGTTACCATTATAGGTTATTCTATTTAGACTAATCTTTGTTTTTTTTACGATTCTCGGACCTAACTGGATTCTGGAGATAGGAGGGTTTCTACTTCGGCTCGTCCTCGTCAAGCCTTGAACGAACAACGATGGATATATTGAACGATGGGGAATACAACATAAACGATCGAGATGCATGACATTAAAGGACATTTAAATTATTGCACGCGCTAATTCACCCGAGTCACTTTTAACATGCAGTCCCACATCGGGCTCAGGAAGAACTTTCCTACGCCTTGGTTCAGAGACGGCGAGTGCAGCCTTAGTTCAATGGCCTCTCTAACTACAGGTCTTCCCCCAGGAGGACTCCATTGCAAAGAGCCCAAGCATGCATATCAATCGCTTATGTTGTATAAACCATCGTTCGATGTGCCCATCATGGGTCGTTGCGGGCTTGACGAAAGAAGCTGAAGTACAAACCCCTTTGCAACATGTACCTTTAGAATCCAGTGCAGTCGAAGAATCGTTTTTAAAAAAAGTGGTCCTTCCGCTTGACTATGTCGCAACCTTCCATTCCCGAGCAATGCAATGCATGGATAATTAGGCGCGCCTTGGCAAACGTCAGATGAGAGCTTCTTACGTCATCTGGGATGCCGTCATATATCATCCTGCAGCAGTCCTCCACCCTGTCCTCCGGAAGGAGCGGTATCGCGAGCAGGAGTCGGCACCACTGACGGATGCTCTCCATCTCCCGATACGTTGCAGCGAGACTTCTTGCTTGGAGCTGTAAACATACATGCACGTGCTGGATAAATATTTGTAAATTGCGTGGTGCATTTTTAAGTACTACATGGTACCTGAATGTTTATATCGAGATTCCAGATGAAATTCTTGTATATTTTATCCCTGGTTGTTACATATTCAACATAGATTGGCTGCGGTCGTCTTGTACGTGACTGTACCGAGCAACCGGCGCGCGGCGTCTTTCGTACTACCGAATTTCGTCAAACTAACGTCTCTCCGCATACCCAAAGACGTCTGATCTGGCTGTGAGTGGGACCCCATAAAATACTGGTCGGGAGCCTGTTCGGCCATGTGTTATGCTGCCTCTTCCGTCGTCCATGTAGTACCTATGCAGATAATACAAATCGTGACAGCAGTCCGGTAATCCAACGCAAGGCACTGCGCGCCGGGCCTTTCGGTACGCTGACTTACAAGACAAACATGGGCAATCCATTTCAAGCACACACAAACAACCAAGGAAATATCTCCGAATTCCCAGTAAATCAGGCACGTCAGCCCTAAAGCACTTCGTACCGCATGTGCTGTTACCTGGCAATTAATGTCCACCCAAATATTTTTGGCCTCGTGAGCCGCAGATGTTCTGATCGGTAAACCCATCTCACTATATTTGCATGCAGCCAATGAAAGGTAAAATAAACGTAGAAACGATGTCAATTTCCACAAGGAACATGAATATGTTCCAGAAAATGGCAACAATTCAACTTTGGCGTATATTTCTTCAATAAGTGCAAAGTACTAGAGTTGTTGGTTCGACCCACGACGTCCCATGCCGCGATGACGATGACGTCATACATACACATAAACGAAGATCGCACCTAGTAATATTACCCATTAGAAGTCTGCCTGAACATAAATAGGTAGGTGCACACCTAGAACTCAGGCACCCATCACCATGATGTTATTAGCAAACAAAAACCTTGTTGACGGAAAATTAACTTGGCCTTTCACCACGCATATGGCTATAAAGACAATTATGATATTTATTGCAACAATTCACCATTTTCGACGTACCTGGCGGTATACCGCTTGGGTATAGTGAAAGTGGCATCGTGCCAGCTGGATGTCCGGCCAGGTGGTGGCCACGGACGCCATCAGGGCCGGTTCGAAATCCGTGACGGCTGTCCCCGGTAGAAAGTCGGCCGGAATCCCCCTCTTTATCCTTCTCAGGACCTTTCATACAGACCTCTGGCCTTGCTGGTCATTATGGCGACGCGTGGGACCATGACGTCACCAGTCTACATGCACAGTTTAGGTAACAGCCAAAAACGGCCAGGTTGGTATTCCTTTCCCGTCTCAGCTATTCCAGTAGGCCTGGGCCTCTCGATTCTGGTGCAGGCAAGGAAGATGAAGTTTGGCGTTCCGTAAGCCCCCAAGGATAGGACAGGCAGGAGATTTGTGGGTCTCCCCTACATGACCCCGGGCAGGATAGGTTAGAAAGACAATAGGGGGCCATCCCGACCGATTTGTGGCCCAGGACAATCTGTGGGAGTGCCCGCCGATCGCAAGTTATAAGACCATCAGAAACTAACGGAATGTCGCAGCCCAGTGTCATCGAGCCTTGAAGGCAGTAACGGAAATAGTAGCCGACCATACACAACCAACAGTGTCGCGTCAGCCGGTCACAGTTGTGGACCTAAGCACGGGTAATTAACATTTAGCTTTGGGCCAGTAAGCCCTAAGCAGCGATCCGAGAAAGTAAGACTTGCTGAATGCGCACATACCACTGTAAGAGAAAATCGCGGGCCAAACATTTACATTTGTAATTACACTGACCCCAACAAACTCAGACGACAGAAGACAGACAACCACTCCAATACTTGCGCAATGCGCAATGCGCAATGGATGTATCGTGGCAATACTTTTTATGCTTCAATACTCAAAGTACATGTAATTGTTGAAGTGCATGACAGATAGGACGAAGGCCATATATAATACATGGCTATGTAATATCAAGGTAAGGAACTTGCACTTGCGAGTTGTATGTCTTACCTTGATTGTGTTACGTGACTGCCTTCAGCCTTAATAATTGTATACTGTAGGGAATATTAATGAAATCAATGTTAAATATATTAACAGTCAAAGAACCACAGTGAAACTCTAGTTAAATGTAATTCGGTACTGGTTGGCACATTATCTGCTTTATAGTCTTTTTATAACATAATATAACGTTTGAATATCCATACATCTGTTGCATTTCATCAACTCCTAAATTAGTTGCGTTGTTGTAACGTCATGTCCAAGTGGGCATGACTTTAAACATGAAGTGCTACGATGTGATATGTACAGCTTTTACTGAGTTATGGATTGCAGAGAGTTTTTCACATATTCAAAGGTGTGCATGTTGCTTTTTAGGAAATCTAAATTCCTCAAAAGTGGGTGGGCCAGCTACCATTGTTACCCCCAACACACACTTTGAAAAGTGGGTGGGCCATGGCCCCCTGCCAACCCCCACCCCCCACCCCCACCACCCTGTTTATGACTATATTTAGGCTACTTAATCTGCTGATAAGATGAATTTGCAATTGATGTGATGCTCAAGATGAAGATACAAATACAACCACACGTCTAGAAGACCAGATTATCACTTAAGGGGTAGAAAATTGTCCGATTCAATTGAAAGCCCGAGAAAAGAACAGCGAATGCAATTTACGAAACGCTCCGTTATATCTGTGTGCAAGAGTTCATCAGCCACGTTTCCTCCGTTGCTCTTATATCAACGAGCAAAGCTACCTTGCAAGCTACGAGCCCACCTGGGTGATGGTGAACTATTACTATGTTTGTAATTAATATTTGTGGGCAAGACACACAGAAACACACCCAGGTCGGGAATCGGGGCTCCGGTTATACCAACATGCATTACACAGACTAAGGCAGTGGAGCGGACTGCGTTGGGACATTCAATATAAAATGTGAAGTTCTTATGTGTAGCATTTTAATCAATTTGAGGTCATATTTATGTGTTCTTTCTTGATGGCGAAAGAATGACAATATTTAATTCTTATTAAGTGCAGTTGCCAATTAAATCTACCTAACACACCGTCTTCACGTCAGTTCATCTAATACCAATATCACATGACAAGACGCAGAGTTCAAGATATCCTCAAAATCCAGGCAAGCAAAACGAAGTAGGTTTTAGCATTTGTATCACTGCGTTCGCTCACTTTTTCTGAACAGCCAGTGTAAACACGAAAGGTGAACGCTGCCTGGGAAACGTCTGTGGACGAATACGTGCTAAGTATGACTATATCTGACAATTTAATTCAAATCAGGCCCTTTCTGACTTTCACATTCTGGTGACTTGTCATGAGAATGTGAAGGTGTGATGGCTGTTGCAAAATTGCCTGATGAAGAAAATAACACCACGAACCTGCCTTTAATAACCTGAGGGCACATAACACACGACTTACAAGTATTTAGGAACGCCACCGTCATTTGTCATCTGCCGCTGTCACCAACAGCCAGACTATGACACCAAGATGTACAAATATAAGTGTGTGACCATATCCCACCCTTGTAACCGATCATATTAAACCCCTGTAACGTCAACCCCGTTACCAGTACCCGCGCCGACTATACTAGTAGTATACTCGGCCATACTAGTAAGAGTATGCATGGGGTGGAATGAAGCAGCCGTCGTGAGCGATGTAAAACGTTTTTTTTGTTAAAACGATGTAGATGTAAAACGGTAAAAACTATTTTTGGGCCCAGGCGCGAGTTTCTGGGTCCCACTGTCTATATTTTGGAACCCCAACGCGATTTTTTCCGGCCCAACAGCAAGTGTTTTTAGCACCCAGCACGATTTTTGGGAGCCCGGCGCATTTTTTTGGGGGAGGGCGACACAAGTTCTCGGGGTTCCGCTGTACGTAGCTGCGGCTACGACGGGAATTTTGGGACCCTAGCGTGATTTTTTGTGTGGTCCCGGCGGTCCCGGTGCGATTTTCAGGCCTCTGGGATAGTTTGTATAGCCCTGATTCTTTCGGGCCATCGGTGCCAATTGTTTGGGGCCGAAGCGAGTCTTGGGGCCGTAATGCAATTGTGGGGGCCAATGTACGATTTTGGGTCACGGCCAAAATTTTCGATTTCCCGCTATCTTTATTTGGGGGCCCGACCGGAATTTTTTGCCGGGGCCTCTACAGGAATGTTTGGAGCCAAAGCGCGAATTTTCGGGGCCCGGCGCAATTTTTCCGAATACCGACGCAATTATTGGGAGCCCACCACCAGCAGGGGGCCCCCACTTGTTAATGATTTCCAGCGGGCAAACAAAGCTAAATTTCGGTGCGCGAAGCGCGCCGAATTGTAACCCCCTAGCACGATGGGGGGGGGGGCTATGCATATCCTCCTTAGGTTAGGTATCAGTACCACAACCTCCTCTGGTTGTGGACCTCCTCTGGTTTTATTACACATTGTTTTAGCAAATCTGGTGTCCTATGATCTCAACCTAATTTTCTCTTTGTATGATTTAGCATGGATGCAAGGCTGTCGAAATATTAGGAGTTCGGTTTCTAAGCAATATGTAACGTTTGTTTTATGCATCACCATGATAGGCCATGTTTAATTATATGCTTGAAAGTTAGAAACCATTATATTTTGAGTTAAGCTGTCTATCTTTAGCACGCAATAGCTGCAAGAGTGTCATCTATGATCTATTAAACCAATGTCTGAAATGTGTTCACATTTATTATTGGCTTGCCTTTTAATCATTGTTACCAAAGGCGCAGCCATGGCCCCCTTAGCAACCAAACATACACTAGATGAAACAAGACATTTTGAGATTTTCACCACCCAATACCCGAAATTTTCGGCGCGCTTCGCGAGTCAACACATGTCCCTGTTCAGTGGAATTTTTTGGTCGGCCCCCATAAGAACATCCTGGCTGCGCCACTGATAGTGCCCCATCTCTTACACATTATTTTTAGTTACTACCTATTCCCTGATTTTCTTATCGACAGGCTCATCGTTGCACAAACCATTCAACTGCTTCTTTTCGTGTGCTGTTTCTAGATGATGATAATTTGAACAAGAATTTGAACAAGAACAAGACATAAAAAATGGGCCGCCAGAGCCAAGCTGCAGTGGGTGAGAAGGGTAAGTGTAAGGAAACAACTGGCATGAACCTCAGAAACACCAGAACCGAATTTAACAGGAAGAAGTAATATTGATAGGTGACCTCGGCATGGCAAAGCAATATGTTGAAGGAATGACTTATGCAATCTTTGTCCATTTCAGCTAGATAGATGGTGAAATTATGCCAAATATCTTTGGTTGATTACGGCAATTGTTCCATGAAAGCGAGTTAGATGATACTGTTCGTACGCTATTTTGGTTTTGGGCAAATCAGTTTGTGATCCGTTGTGATAATCAATGAAACCGGCAGCGCCATCTATGCACCAATGTTACCAATATACAGCGCCATCTATGCTAAATTATGACATCACAGATGATTAGAGATGGGAAGTGACGTGCATGCAGCGGCACGCCCAATGTGTTGACCTGAGGACCCCGAGCCCCACTTGTTAGAGATGGGCAGTGACGTGCATGCAGCGGCACGCCCAATGTGTTGAACTGAGGACCCCGAGCCCCACTTGTTGGAGATGGGAAGTGACGTCCATGCAGCGGCACGCCCAATGTGTTGACTGAGGACCCCGAGCCCCACTTGTTAGAGATGGGCAGTGACGTGCATGCAGCGGCACGCCCAATGTGTTGAACTGAGGACCCCGGAGCCCCACTTGTTAGAGATGGGAAGTGACGTGCATGCAGCGGCACGCCCAATGTGTTGAACTGAGGACCCCGGAGCCCCACTTGTTAGAGATGGGAAGTGACGTGCATGCAGCGGCACGCCCAATGTGTTGAACTGAGGACCCCGAGCCCCACTTGTTAGAGATGGGAAGTGACGTGCATGCAGCGGCACGCCCAATGTGTTGAACTGAGGACCCCGAGCCCCACTTGTTAGAGATGGGAAGTGACGTGCATGCAGCGGCACGCCCGATGTGTTGACCTGAGGACCCCGAGCCCCACTTGTTAGAGATGGGAAGTGACGTGCATGCAGCGGCACGCCCAATGTGTTGACCTGAGGACCCCGAGCCCCACTTGTTTTCTTTCTTGGGGGCAAAAACAAAGCAAAACATTTTCGAGACCACAAAATAAAGTGGCTGAAATTTGCTTACCCACGCGTGGAAGATCAGAACCTCCCCCACCCCCCGAAACAAATTGGCAGGAAAATCGTTGAGCGGTGGTACACTTGAGCATATTGAATGAAGCGTTCGAACATTTTCCCGAGCCTTCCTGAAAGGTGCCTTTACCGGCTGGAGGGGCGCCACATTTCCGTACGGAAGGGAGGAGAGGCACTTGCCCCCAGTGTCCTCCCACTGTATCCGCGCCTGCTTCAAGCTAATTGAGTCTTGCATAAAAAGGAAAAACCGATACAACACCCTCCCACACACACACACACACACACACGCACACACATGCACACGCACACGCACGCGCACGCACACGCGCACGCACACACACACGCACACACACACACACACACACACACACACACACACGCACACGCACACACACACACACACACACACACACACACACACACACACACACGCACACACACACATAAGCATATATATATGTATATATATATATATACATACATACATACATACATACATACATGCACACATACATGCATGCATGTATGCATGCGTACATACATACATACATACATACATACATATACATATACTCATATTCCGAATACACTTAGTATATTTGATATGACATCAATTGCAGGATATTCATTTCATCGGCATGCACATGCGTTCACATCAACATCGCCCATCGGTAGGAAGTAGAAGATTCAAAACAAGCATGTTTGTTCCCCCGTGTTCTACTAGAATGTCTATAAGGTAGTGCTTGCAAAACATTACTAGTGCCTTGTTGCTTTTCTTTTTCCATGTGATGCTGTCCCCATGTGCGCAATCTTGTGCATGAAGGAAACATGAAAAGTTCATTTCAAGTTCTGCCTTCGTGGCAGTGGTTTTCATCAATGCATTACTCCACAATACTGTTCATTGCACCATTTCAATCTGCAGTGCTTTCTACGTCAAGCTCAAGATCGGTCACGCTGAGTCGATGGCAAGAACACACCCCGAGTACAAGGAATTCGTAGTTTGTGTTGTAAAAGGCATTTGTAGCTTGTGTAGGTCTCTGTCGGCGGCGGGGTGTGGAGTGGGAATGGGGTGGGTCTTTGGTTGCTGTGGTGGTTGTGGGTTCCTCTCTCGGGTTGTGTGAAAGATGACCTTAAAACTTAACTGGGCTGATTCTCCCCTTTGTCTTTAGCGCCAGTGTGTCGGTGTCGTGTTTGGTTCCCCACCACCTAAACCACTGTAACGGAGTTGGTTTTCGGAACACTTTGATTTCATGAATTTAGCCCCTCCCCACAGTACGCCTGTGTTCGACTGGTTCCGGCAGATACCAGTCCACGGGTGGCCGAGATGCGCCGTCGGCGAATTGTCGCCGACCGCCGGCTCGGCCAGCGTGCATTGTTCGATCCCCAGCCCCTCTTCCGGCCGACACGTGCACAGTCAGCTGGGATTGGTACTGCCGCTGACTCGACGTCTGACGGCGTGACCTCGAGGTACGGCCGCCGTCTTCAGATGATGAAACGTCTGGGGTGATGTGAATATGAAATGTCTGGGGTGATGTAAATATAAATGTCTTAAGTGATGTATGTTCAAGGGCGTCGCCACCGGGGGGGCAGGGGGGCAGTCGCCCCCCTGCCGTCAAACAGGGGGGCGCCGCCCCCTGAAATTTGAGGAGGCCCCTATCCGGAAATGCACAGGAAAAAAGTGAGCAATGAGGCCAACGAGATACGAGAGGAGGCCTCCAAGACGTGAGAGGAGGCCCCTAATTTGAAGAAGGAGTCACCTAGGAGAGGATAGGAGGCCCCAGAAATCACGAGAGTGCCAACAATTGGCACGGAGGCCCCCAGGAATGCAAAGGATGCCCCCAGGATTGCAAAGGAGGCCCCCAGGATTGCAAAGGAGGCCTCCAGGATTACAAAGGAGGCCCCCAGGATTGAAAAGGAGGCCCCCAGGATTGCAAAGGAGGCCCCCAGGATTGCAAAGGAGGCCCCCAGGTTTGCAAAGGAGGACTCAAGGATTCCAAAGGAGGCCCCCAGGAATGCAAAGGAGGCCCCAAGGATTGTAAAGGAGGCCTCCAGGATTACAAAGGAGGCCCACAGGATTGCCAAGGAGGCCCACAGGATTGCAAAGGAGGCCTCCATGATTACAAAGGAGGCCCCCATGATTGAAAAGGAGGCCCGCAAGATTGCAAAGGAGGCCCCTAGGATTGCAAAGGAGGCCTCCATGATTACAAAGGAGGCCTCCATGATTACAAAGGAGGCCTCCATGATTACAAAGGAGGCCCCCTGGATTGAAAAGGAAGCCCCCAGGATTGCAAAGGAGGCCCCCAGGGTTGCAAAGGAGGCCCCAGGTTTGCAAAGGAGGACTCCAGGATTGCAAAGGAGACCCCCAGGAATGCAAAGGAGGCCCTCACGATTGCAAAGGAGGCCTCCAGGATTACAAAGGAGGCCCCCATGATTGAAAAGGAGGCCCCCATGATTACAAAGGACTCCAGGATTGCAAAGGAGGCCCTCAGGATTGCAAAGGAGGACACCAGGAATGCAAAGGAGGCCCCCAGGATTGCAAAGGAGGCCCCCAGGATTACAAAGGAGGCCCCCAGGATTGCAAAGGAGGCCCCCAGGATTGCAAAGGAGGCCTCCATGATTACAAAGGAGGCCCCCATGATTGAAAAGGAGGCCCCCCAAGATTGCAAAGGAGGCCCCCCAAGATTGCAAAGGAGGCCCCAGGATTGCAAAAAGAGGCTCCGATGATTGCAAAGGAGACCACCAGGATTTCAAAGGAGGACTCCAGGATTGCAAAGGAGACCCCCATGATTGCAAAGGAGGCCCCCAGGATTACAAAGGAGGCCACCAGGATTGCAAAGGAGGCCCTCAGGATTGCAAAGGAGGCCCCCAGGATTGCAAAGGAGGCCCCAATATGGGAAGGGAGACCTCAGAAAATGAGAGAAGGCCCTAAGACGGAAGAGAAACCAGTGGATATGAGATGGGGTTTCGGAGACGTAAAAGCAGTCCCCGAAACGGGTAAGGTTCCACCAAGATAGAAAAGGATAATGCAGAAAGGTGGCAGGAAGCACCGAATTCGGAAGAGGACGATATAAGATTGGAAAGAGACCCTATGATGCACTAGGAAGCCCTTAAAATAGGAGAGGATGGCCATTAGATAAGAGGGATGGCTCCCAGGCGAGAAAGAAGGTTTCAAGACGGGTAAGAAGGTCCCCAGGAAATGACAAGGTAACTGAGATAGGAAAGGTTGCGTGTAATTTGGAAGAGGAGCCACCTAAGAGAGAACAGGAGTCCACCAGGAGATAAGAGGCCAACCTTAAAATGGGAAAAGATAGAATCAAAACGCGGAACAGGAGGCCCCGAAGACGTGAGAGGAGGCCCCTAATTTGAAAAAGAAAGCCTCAAAAAGAAAAAGGAGGCCCCTGCCGGACTCGAGAGGAGTCCCTCGAGATGGAGTAGGAGGTCTCCAGGGCCGAATGAGGCCCCGACGACCGGAAGGAATTCCCAGGAAATGAGAGAAGGCCCTTAAAATGGGAGTGGTAGGTAGCAGGTATGAAAGGAGGCGAGGTTTCCAAAATTGAAGATCCCCTCAAGACGGGTAAGCTTGCGAGGACAAAGGAGGAGGCCCACGAGGCGTGGCAGGAGGCCCCTAATTTGGCAGAGGATGCCCCTGGAACATGAGATGAAGTCCCATGCCATGTTAAAGGGGCCCCAGGATGTGGGAGGAGGTCCTCCAAAACGGGAGAGGAGGACCATTGAATATGGAGGAGGGTAGGACGGACGAGAAGACGTCCAAAACCGGTAAAGAAGCTCCAGGAAATGAGACGACACCCCGAAGACGCGAGATGAGGTCTATAATTTTCTAGAAGCATCTGAAATGGCAGGAGTCGTGCCGGGGTACTTGAAAATCACGACATGGGCCCAAAAAGATCCGGCCGGGGTCCCTGAAAATCTCGCTGAGCCCATGGGTACCAGAAATTCACGCCCGGATCATGAAAATCACGCTAGGGGCACGATAAGTCGTACCGTTCCCCAACAGTATCATTTGGACACAAATGAACCCGGGGCAACGAAAAACAATCCGGACATGGATAATCACTCTTGGGCCCCAACAATGACACCAAAAGCATCCAAAACGTATTGGACACCCACAAAGTGTCGAGGTCGCTAAAACTCGCGCTTGGGATCCAAGCAAATGACGTCGGGACACAAAAGATTACATTGGACTAAAAAAGTATCGTCGCAGCCTTCGAAAATCTCACTGGGGACCAAAAAAGTCGCGCCTGGACCCCAAAGGTTGCTGCTGCCCCAAAAATCAATTATCAACCGGTATGTCACTCTGCGCCCAAAAAAATCGGGTCACTGTCCCCGCAAAACCCGTTGGGCACTGGAAAAAAAACGTGTCAGGGCACCGAAAAAATCGCACCTGGAGACCGAAGAATCGTACCAGGACCCAAAAATATCACATAAGGACCTATAGAAAAAATAGAACTCCTTCGGTGGCCGCAGTGACATATCAAAGGGGCAGATGGCCCCTCCCTCGTAAGAGGGATATGCTCCCAAGAATCGAGCCGAGGCCCCCAAAAGTCGCGCTGGGACCACAAAAATTCGCGTCGGTCCACCAGAATTCGTGTAGGGGCTCAAAGTAAATACGTCGGGCCCCAGAAAACTCGCTCCGAGGCACGAAAATCTGCAACAGGAACCGCCAAGATCGCGTTGGGGTCACAGCTAAGTACAGCGCGCCCCGCAAACTCGAACCGGTCCCACTTCAGCTTCAGTACCTTCTCAACGACATAATTTACAAAACGGTACAGCACAGCGATAACCATGGGCGTGACGGCGTGTAATTAGAAGGTTTTGCATTATTTATGCATTGTCATTGTTACATTGTTGCATTGCCATTGATGCATGGTTGTTCAATGCTTGTTCTTGCCGTGAATTTATTCGCGGAGTATTTATTATTTTAGCTTCTGTGCCAAGTGCCTTGCAGCCAGCACCAAATGTTATGAAAATAATTAATAAATCCCTAAGATGACGATCAGAAAACCAATTCAATCCACTTCTCGTTGTCACCTTCGTGAAATTGTTGTCCTGGGACTGAGAAATGATCGTTTAAGTTTGTTTATGCGATCAAGCTGGTGGGAATGACTAACAGTAGTGATGAACCTAGCTATATTCAGTTAAACTTGGTGAACAAAGAAGTGGGTTGATCTATGGGATAAATCTTTAAGATATGCTCAGCACGAGCCCCACCACCTCGCTACAATCTAGAGGCCAGCGGGAAGATTCTTCTCGTCGATAAAGCATAAAGATATTGGTTTGTTTTGGCACTGACGTATTTATCTACATTTGCTTATTTATACCCTGGTATGGCTCGGTTCACAGCGAAAAAAAAAATTATTGCTATTGCGCTTTGCGTAAATTATATACCATGCCAAGAACAAACAAGACATCAATATGAAATCATGTTCCCATTCGGGAACCATACTAAGAGCCTAAAAAAGCAAGAGGAGGCCCTAACACAGTGGAGGCCCCTTTTCGGGGAGCAGGAGGCCCCCTATCAACATTGCCCCCCTGGAAGAATTTCGTGGCGACGCCATTGTGTATGTTATCAAGTATATTCTGCAGGTGTGTAAGTACATGCACGGTATGACTGTGATGTGACAGGCCCCTGTCATTGTGGCGATCCCACGTCACTACTGTCTCGAGTGCAGTGCGTATGTGTGGGATGACAGATAGGACGGACGTTGTTGATGTTGCTGATGTTAGATGTGTATCTGTGGTGTCAGGTGAGTCTGTGATGTCAGGTGTGTCTGTGATGTTATATGTGTCTGTGATGTCAGGTGTGAGTCTGTAAGGACAGCGCATCTGTGATGTCAAGTGTGTGTAATGTCGAATGTGTCTGTGATGTCAGGTGTGGTGTCAGGCACGCAAGGACAGGTGTATGTCTAAGACTATCCATGAGTATACTAAGGTTTATGAATGTAATGGTGACATATAATAATGGGTAACTGCTGGGTGAATGCACCCCTTAGCTTGGGTCTGTTGATGTGTGAGCCAGCTGTCAGTGAGCTGCTGGCTTGCCACGCGGCCGTGAGCTGCGGTGATTGACTGCCGTGTCGCTATAGGTCAGGCGCTGTGTCGCCAGACCAGATGCTGCGGTGCAGTGTCTCTGTTCCTGTCAGGCGACTTGTCCGGGATATGCTGAGGACAGCCTCCTGTGCGCCGCGGTCGGATACGAGTCAGCACCCAGGTGCCGGCGGCCGAGGCTCTGGCTGTTACCAGAGACGACTCTGATCTAATGATGCTGTGTGAGCGTCTCTGATATCTCTGAGGGACGGTGCGACCCGACGATGCAGGAGGTTCACCGAGTGGGAGCCATTGTTCTCGGTAGGCGACAGTTCACGGCTGTCCAGGGCTGATGCTCTCTGGAATGCGGCGCAGTCTGTGTCACATGACGTGGTGCAACCGGGGCGTTGTCTGTCGCGCTTAGCTCGCGGGGACTCGAGGGCCCTCGCCCTCAGTGGTGGGACGGCGCTCAGCGGGGCAGGCCGGCCAGGGCCTGCCTGCCAATTACTTGAGGTACGTGGGACTCTGACTGTGAGAGTCACTGGTTGTCTGTTGAGATGTAGTCGCTTGAGATGAAAGTCGTAGAGTACTTTAAGACCGGTCGGAATGTAAATTGGATTGTACGTGAACACTGCTGCCTCTTTCGATATACTTGAACTTATTGATGAGAGATGGAAGGCTGAGATGATGCATGAATATATGGGATGGCCTAGCGAATTGTCGTCTGTCGAGCTTGATTGAAGCCGTCTGTCTCTGGAAGATTATGTTGTACTAATTTGACTATCACTGCTGCACTATTGAATCTGAGTTATTGTCGTCATTTATTGCTAATTACTAATTACGCAAATATAAGTGCTGGATTTCGAGGTGCCTGTCAAGAGACGTTTGGATCGGGGCTCTGGGCACGAAACAGAGAGCTATTGAACATATACCCGGGGTTTATCGTCAACATCGAGGTCTACTAGTCTATCAGATGCCAAAGAAGTTTTGCCTAGACATCTGCGAGCTGTCTGATAAGCTCAGAAGAGCAGGAACTTCCCTACACTACCCATTTTCTCAACCACAGCCGGCTTGGTGTTGTGTGAACTGCCCTCCCTTGCACATATGTATATGTTGAGCGTGGTCAAAGTTTTGGGAACACCATATAGGTAAGTTAGTGCCACACGCTAAATTAGAATGAATACATTGTATTATAAAAATTATGAGTATGAATTATTTTCGTGGATTGCCCCAGTTGGTTTTTTTTTTTGGGTGATGATAGTAATATAATTTTGTGCAATGTACCGCACGAAATAGGTGCTTGTGTGAGCCCCCAAGCGGCTTCCGCTGGCTCCTAAAGCTATCAAACACACATTCATTCTTATCATTCGCTCATATTCGCTCGTCCCAGTCACTCTCTCCTTATTAATTAATAAATTGCTTTGTCCCAAATTCGGCTCCCGGTCCCCCTCCCCCCCCCCTCCCTTAGCGGTGCACAAACATACATATCGGCTGACCATTGCTCTATTTTTGAAGGTATGGGAGGCAAATATTTAAACCTTTCGCTTCCAATCATACCGGGCTCCGACGTCCTCCGGCCGTCGGTCACTTGAACTGCGTCCGAGTGACTCTGCTGTCCGAGTCGCTGCTCCCAGTGTGGGTCCCTCTGTCATCTGAGTCGTACTCTCGGGTGTCTGTCCGTGTGACTCTGCTGTCCGAGTCGCTGCTCCCAGTGTGGGTCCCTCTGTCATCTGAGTCGTACTCTCGGGTGTCTGTCCGTGTGACTCTCTTCTCCTTCGTACTGTGCACCGGTTTTCGTTGCAATTTATTATCCGCCCCTTCTTCCCTCTCCAACCATTCACTGTGCTCCGAGTAAAAAGTTCGAGTGTTGACTGGTCGGCAGTGCGCCATCTTAATTTTGAATTTTCCTGCGGCCATGCCTTCCCAATGCCTCCTGGAGCCTTCGTGGCGTTGCTCTTCTGGCACTGGTGGTCTGGAATTTTCCACCGGAGTTCGCTGACTTCAGGGTCGGCCGGCCTTTCCTCCCCTCCGGTTGTTGCTGGCGCAAGTGCGTGGGACGGTGCAGCGGAGCGTAGAAACGAGGTGCCTAGCCCTGGTTCGCGCGTTTAACTGCTCCAGATATATCGCTCCCGTCTGTGATACGCGCAGGTACGCAGCGTTTGGGTTCGGCTGGCTGATTCGTAAAGCATGTCTCGGGAAGGGCGGGAGCTGGTCCGGCTTCGTTCGGCCCTGTCGGCTAGCAACATGGAAAGTTCATTAGCAAACGAATGTAAGCCTCCTTATACTTGCGCGCTGTCATGAGGGAGGGCTGGGGTTATATGAATGGTGTAATATGCCCATTTTGGCGCTAAGCGTCAGTGATATCTAATAGGGGCACTCCTGTAATGCATCGACGGGACATTTAAAGACCCGCAGTGAAGCCTTCTTTGTACCCCTCCGCCATTTCTCGATGGTGGCTCCTCCACTTCACACACTTCTCAGTGATGGCTTCAATGTGTCTCGATGTCACTGTTGAAATACTAATGCATACATGGTATCGATATATTCAGCTAACGGTGCATGTAAGCATGGTATCGGGCACCAAGCTCGCAGAGTTCCATTACAGCCGTCTCATATGCTTCTCATGGACTCAGGACAACAATAACTTTCCAGTACTACGACGAATGTGACTGGAGTATTGGCGACACACGCAGCGCCGTCCTTCCGACTGGCAGCCGTCTCGGCTGCCCGCTGCTCTCGCACTCAGACCGGTCAGTCGGTGGTCATGTACGCACGGCGTGGCGGGTAACAGGCGGCGGGTAACAGGCGGCGGGTAACAGGCGGCGGTCACTCAGACCGGTCAGTCGGAGGTCATGGACACACGGCGCGGCGGGTAACAGGCGGCGGTCACTCAGACCGGTCAGTCGGAGGTCATCTACACACGGTGCGGCGGGTAACAGGCGGCGGTCACTCAGACCGGTCGGTCGGAGGTATTCTGCACACGGTGCGGCGGGTAACAGGCGGCGGTCACTCAGACCGGTCAGTCGGAGGTCATGGACACACGGCGCGGCGGGTAACAGGCGGCGGTCACTCAGACCGGTCAGTCGGAGGTCATGGACACACGGCGCGGCGGGTAACAGGCGGCGGTCACTCAGACCGGTCAGTCGGAGGTCATGGACACACGGCCCGGCGGGTAACAGGCGGCGGGTAACAGGCGGCGGTCACTCAGACCGGTCAGTCGGAGGTCATGGACACACGGCCCGGCGGGTAACAGGCGGCGGTCATTCAGACCGGTCGGTCGGAGGTATTCTGCACACGGCCCGGCGGGTAACAGGCGGCGGTCATTCAGACCGGTCAGTCGGAGGTATTCTGCACACGGCGCGGCGGGTAACAGGCGGCGGTCACTCAGACCGGTCAGTCGGAGGTATTCTGCACACGGTGCGGCGGGTAACAGGCGGCGGTCACTCAGACCGGTCAGTCGGAGGTCATCTACACACGGCGCGGCGGGTAACAGGCGGCGGTCATTCAGACCGGTCAGTCGGAGGTATTCTGCACACGGTGCGGCGGGTAACAGGCGGCGGTCACTCAGACCGGTCAGTCGGAGGTCATCTACACACGGCGCGGCAGGTAACGGTTACGCGCGCTCAAATTGACGTTAATAACGTCGGCTAACATACACCGTGTCACGCGCGGCTATGCCGTGACACCATATGCTTGACTATACCGTGACACCACCTGCATCTGACATCGTTCTGGCAAAGTCCTTCCGGACGAGCCAAGGTTCTACCTATGTACTCCACAATGCCCCTCCCCCCCCCCCCGGTTCTGGCCAAAAACGCCTGATTTTGCTACGATGCCACGCGGATGTGAGTCGGTCATGAGTGGATCATTTTTGTTTAACCCTGAAGCTTACCGAGTGCCCCTGAAGCTTAGCGTAGAACCGTCGAGGAAAGCACCCCTGAACATTTTCGGGGTCTGTTATAAACAATGGAAAAGCACCCCCGAAAATGTACACATTTCTCCACCACTGGCGTCAGAAGTGCCTGGGCATACCGTTCCGTTTGGATACCGTTGCGATCCGCCGCGATGCCACCTGGGTTCGTCACGGCGCCGCATGGATCCGACGTGATGCCTGGGTTAGCCACGATCTCACAAGGATTCCCGTCAATGTCACCTGGATCCGCCGCACCTTGACGCCGCGTATGGGAACTTCTCCGGTCGCTATATCCTTGTGCCGAGATGAGGCCGGTGAAGTTCCGTGGCCACGGGTGTAGCTGTGTGCAGACCCACAGCTGGATGTTGACCAGCGGGTCAGGTCAGCCGTCTGCAGACCCTCAGCTGGACGCTGACCGGCGGGTCAGGTCAGCCGTCTGCAGACCCTCAGCTGGACGCTGACCGGCGGGTCAGGTCAGCCGTCTGCAGACCCTCAGCTGAACGCTGACCGGCGGGTCAGGTCAGCCGTCTGCAGACCCTCAGCTGGACGTTGACCGGCGGGTCAGGTCAGCCGTCTGCAGACCCTCAGCTGGACGCTGACCGGCGGGTCAGGTCAGCCGTCTGCAGACCCTCAGCTGGACGCTGACCGGCGGGTCAGGTCAGCCGTCTGCAGACCCTCAGCTGGACGCTGACCGGCGGGTCAGGTCAGCCGTCTGCAGACCCTCAGCTGGACGCTGACCGGCGGGTCAGGTCAGCCGTCTGCAGACCCTCAGCTGGACGCTGACCGGCGGGTCAGGTCAGCCGTCTGCAGACCCTCAGCTGGACGCTGACCGGCGGGTCAGGTCAGCCGTCTGCAGACCCTCAGCTGGACGCTGACCGGCGGGTCAGGTCAGCCGTCTGCAGACCCTCAGCTGGACGCTGACCGGCGGGTCAGGTCAGCCGTCTGCAGACCCTCAGCTGGACGCTGACCGGCGGGTCAGGTCAGCCGTCTGCAGACCCTCAGCTGGACGCTGACCGGCGGGTCAGGTCAGCCGTCTGCAGACCCTCAGCTGGACGCTGACCGGCGGGTCAGGTCAGCCGTCTGCAGACCCTCAGCTGGACGCTGACCGGCGGGTCAGGTCAGCCGTCTGCAGACCCTCAGCTGGACGCTGACCGGCGGGTCAGGTCAGCCGTCTGCAGACCCTCAGCTGGACGCTGACCGGCGGGTCAGGTCAGCCGTCTGCAGACCCTCAGCTGGACGCTGACCGGCGGGTCAGGTCAGCCGTCTGCAGACCCTCAGCTGGACGCTGACCGGCGGGTCAGGTCAGCCGTCTGCAGACCCTCAGCTGGACGCTGACCGGCGGGTCAGGTCAGCCGTCTGCAGACCCTCAGCTGGACGCTGACCGGCGGGTCAGGTCAGCCGTCTGCAGACCCTCAGCTGGACGCTGACCGGCGGGTCAGGTCCGGACCAGGACAGAGGCGGCTTCAGGCCCACACCCTGACTGTGGTGTCCCAGGAAGCGGAGCAGAGCCCGATGCCACTCTCGGCCACGCTCAGCGACGTGATGCAGCCCTCGTGGCCGACCAGTCTCCCTGCCGCCACAGTCGGACCAGTCACAGCCGACCAGTCTCACTGCCGCCACAGTCGGACCAGTCACAGCCGACCAGTCTCCCTGCCGCCACAGTCGGACCAGTCACAGCCGACCAGTCTCCCTGCCGCCACAGTCGGACCAGTCACAGCCGACCAGTCTCCCTGCCGCCACAGTCGGACCAGTCACAGCCGACCAGTCTCACTGCCGCCACAGTCGGACCAGTCACAGCCGACCAGTCTCCCTGCCGCCACAGTCGGACCAGTCACAGCCGACCAGTCTCCCTGCCGCCACAGTCGACCCCGGTTGCGCGCCGCTCTAACGCTGCTTGTCACGTACACATTCAGCTAGCACACCAGGCACGCTACACTGACAAATCTGTATTTAGAACATTCATAACTAGAGGGCGAGAGCTCCGCCGCACTTGGATGTCTTTTAGTTCTCGAAATTTGCGGGAAGAAGCCACTCTGTGGGCGAAAACAAGCATTTTTCACCGATTTTAGAGGAACATCATTGAAAGACATGTTCTTTTCTAGAAATAATGAGAGGACAAATGTACGTTTTCGAAATATTGCGAGCGCATTTCTTCCGCATCTTCTCCCCAGATTATATTGTTCTTCAAGAATTCAAGACCATCTTCAAGATCATTTTAACAATACGTTTAAAAAAAATCATGAGAGGCAGACATTTCAATGAATGGTTTTAAAACATCTCAACTTAGTCTGAAAATGGCAACTCCCTCTCGCTACTACTGATAAAAACATCAGAGTGTATCCGCTTTCCGCTGAACAAAAATAGTACCACACGAAATAGTCTGGTATCGCATAGTGTGCAGAATCAAGAGCATAATGTTCCACTACACGTCTCAGGCGCCATCACCCCACAACAGTGGATAAGCTCCGTATCAAGGAAAATTTCGCGCAACAAGAACTATGGCAATATGCAGCAAAACATGGTGGCGTGATTGGGTGCCTGGAATTATATGAAATTCAGTCATTTATTGATTCAATCATTAATGCACTGCTTGTGTGTTGACACATGAGCACATACCGAGGATCGATTTATTAACGCGCACTGGAGGGGGGGGGCGAAATCCGCCCACCCCTCCGGTTTTTCGCAAATAACTGCAGATTTTACCGGTCGATATACGCGATTTTCGGTGTACCTGCTTAGAAATGAACGGCGCGTCGTTTAAAGCAAAAATGGAAATCGGCCGAAAATTTTTCAAGTTACGGGCCGCTAAATTAAAAAAATGTTATAGCGCCAGACCAAAAAAATCGGCGCTGATGCGCTTCCAGTATACTGACAACAGGGAAGTGTTCTAGGCAACACTAGCGACTTGTTTGATGCATATTGATATGCTGTATAGTTTCAAGGTCATGTTAGGTAACCAAGGTCAAGTCAGGTCAAGTTCATGACAGGTTAATGGAACCAAACTTGATCAACTGGAATGTTGCCATAAATGCACTACTGGTTGTCATTTGTACTGTTTGTCATTGCGTTTCCATACTTTATTCATGTACTTTGCTCCCTTCTTCACGAAGCCGATTGCTCCGAGCTGCCCGACAGAGCAGTCGGGCGGGCGGCCGGTTCCGGTAACTGGAACAGGCAACTGACCTGATAAAGTGGTGCTATATAGGTGACCTGAGGTCAAATGTTGGGTCTAGCATCTGCATTGCATCATTAGTAATGTCCAAAACATCATTGATGCCCATTTTTGAGCATTTAAACACAATCACAGCGATCCATAACGATGACAAGCCAGGCCACGCAAAACCGGAAAATTTTGCCAATCTGACCTCATTTGACCTTGAAGATATTGACCTAAGGTCACGAAAATTGCACACAATAGAGTTCACTACCGTGCCCATCCACCCTGCGAATTTCGTTCCTCCAGCTTTACTAGGAGCCGAGATCTTAGGGGGGCGGAATCCGCCCCCCTCCAGTGCGCGTAATTCTCAGAGGCCCTCCAGGGCGCGTGTTAAGGAAAGCAAGACATGGCCGAAGACGCATCCATGCTGGGCCCGACCTAAGCCTCCAAACACCACTTGTTGACTTCACTAAGACTATGACTTCACCCGACTTCACTAAGCAGTGTGGCATGTCGGCACCGCCGGACTGACCGATGTGCCGGCCCTTCATGGTGTCCCAGCAGTGGATGGAGTTGTCGTCGCAGCCCGACAGCACGAAGCGCCGCACGAGGTGAACGCCGAGCTCGGCGTCGGCGGCGTGTACTCGCACAGCTGCTGGTCGGCCCGCAGGTCGAACAGCCGGGTGGTATTGTCCTCGGAGGACGAACAGAACGCCTGACCGGACGGATGGAACTGCGGCCACCGGCGGGCGGTGTTAGCAGGAGCGAACCCGAGGGCGGCGCCAACGGGCTACGCACCCACCCCCAGATGGCTAATGTTAGTGGGACAAATTGTAGTTTCCTGTCATTTTTTTTCTTCATTTCTAGACTTACACTCTTGACATGCTATTAGCTCTTCTTGTCACTCCGTATTCTTCCGAATCCAGCAGCTTCGGGCATTGGGTACAACTTTTGATTAAATCCCACCATGCCGCTTCTGGAGATAGCTTGCTACCTATTCCTCCTTCCCCAAAGACGGATCCGTCCCTCAGTGAGAGCTGCCAGTGTTTTTCTCTAGCCGTGATGGTTGACCAAAAACCAATCACATTCGCGGCCCATGCGGGATTGTCAAAGGAGGACGACTAGTCTGCCCCCCCCCCACACACACACACTTTCGGGCCCACACCCCTCTGACTGGAAAAAGACGCCCCTCCAGGATGCTCAAGTGCGCTCCCCCTTGAATGTTGCAGCCGCAAGCAGCCCTCTGAGTAAAAGAATCCTCCAGCAACATTCGAGTGCATCCCTCCCCTTTACATTTGCTCAATTAATGGCACCCTCTAGACAAGATAGCACCACTGAAAATCGTCCCCTCTCCCAATTTTCCTGTTGCTTGTACACCACTGGTATAATTGATGTCCGGTTTTCAGCGGATGGTACATTTCATGGGATATTTGCCCTCCAGGGGTGAGTGCATACTGCTATGGAGGTAGGTCGATGCAAGTTACATGAAGCTCCGTACCTCATGTTTTAAGTAAACCGAACATGGATGCACCATAGATTATGCATGACGCACCCACAACTCACAGACCGAGCTGACGTCGCTCTGGCCGCCCCACAACTCACACAGACCGAACTGACGTCGCTCTGGCCGCCCCACAACTCACACAGACCGAGCTGACGTCGCTCTGGCCGCCCCACAACTCACACAGACCGAGCTGACGTCGCTCTGGCCGCCCCACAACTCACAAGGAACAAGCTGTAGTCGCTCTGGCCGCTCTACAACTCACACAGACCGAGTTGACGTCGCTCTGGTGGCCCCACAACTCACACAGACCGAGCTGACGTCGCTCTGGTGGCCCCACAACTCACACAGACCGAACTGACGTCGCTCTGGTGGCCCCACAACTCACACAGACCGAGTTGACGTCGCTCTGGCCGCCCTACAACTCACAAGGAACAAGCTGTAGTCGCTCTGGCCGCTCTACAACTCACACAGACCGAGTTGACGTCCCTCTGGCCACAACTCACACAGACCGAGTTGACGTCCCTCTGGTGGCCCCACAACTCACACAGACCGAGTTGACGTCGCTCTGCTCACACAGCCGGATGACGTCGCTCTGGCCCTACTCACACACGGTGCCTAACTCACACAGACCGGTTGAGTCGTCTGCGCCCTACAACTCACAAGGAACAAGCTGTAGTCGCTCTGGCCGCTCTACAACTCACACAGACCGAGTTGACGTCCCTCTGGTGGCCCCACAACTCACACAGACCGAGCTGACGTCGCCCTGGTGGCCCCAGAACGTCTGGCGAGAGGAGCCCGGCTGCCGCACGTCCCACAGTTTGGAGGTGCGGTCCACACTGCCGGTGACGAAGCGGCAGCGGTCTGGAGCCACCGACAGCGCCACCACGTCGCCGTCGTGGCCGCGAAAATCGGCCAGACTCTTGCCCACCTGTATGTCCCACAGTACTCTGGCCGGAAGAGAGCGGGGTTTGCCGATTAGCGCTGTGCAGTCACGGCCAGGTAAGCGCTGGCTGTCCCAATGTTCAGTCACTGTCACGTATATGCGCTGGCTGTCCCAATGTTCAATCACTGTCACGTGTATGCGCTGGCTGTCCCAATATTCAGTCACTGTCACGTATATGCACTGGCTGTCTCAACGTTCAGTCACTGTCACGTATATGCACTGGCTGTCCCAATGTTCAGTCACTGTCACGTATATGCGCTGGCTGTCCCAATGTTCAGTCACTGTCACGTATATGCGCTGGCTGTCCCAATGTTCAGTCACTGTCACGTATATGCGCTGGCTGTCCCAATGTTCAGTTGCTGTCACTTATATGCGCTGGATGTCCCAATGTTCAGTTGCTGTCACTTATATGCGATGGCTGTCCCAATGTTCAGTTGCTGTCACTTATATGCGCTGGCTGTCCCAATGTTCAGTCGCTGTCACTTATATGCGCTGGATGTCCCAACGTTCAGTCGCTGTCACTTATATGCGCTGGCTGTCCCAATGTTCAGTCACTGTCACCTATATGCGATGGCTGTCCCAATGTTCAGTCACGGTCACTTATATGCGCTGGATGTCCCAATGTTCAGTTGCTGTCACTTATATGCGCTGGATGTCCCAATGTTCAGTTGCTGTCACTTATATGCGCTGGATGTCCCAATGTTCAGTTGCTGTCACTTATATGCGCTGGATATCCCAATGTTCAGTTGCTGTCACTTATATACGCTGGATGTCCCAATGTTCAGTTGCTGTCACTTATATGCGCTGGATGTCCCAATGTTCCGTTGCTGTCACTTATATGCGCTGGATGTCCCAATGTTCAGTTGCTGTCACTTATATGCGCTGGATGTCCCAATGTTCAGTTGCTGTCACTTATATGCGCTGGATGTCCCAATGTTCAGTTGCTGTCACTTATATGCGCTGGATGTCCCAATGTTCAGTTGCTGTCACTTATATGCGCTGGATGTCCCAATGTTCAGTTGCTGTCACTTATATGCGCTGGATGTCCCAATGTTCAGTCACTGCCACGTATATGCGCTGGCTGTCCTAATGTTCAGTTACGGCCACGTATATGCGCTGGCTGTCCAAATGTTCAGTCACTGTCACGTATATGCGCTGGCTCTCCCAATGTTCAGTCACGACCACGCATGAGCTGGCGGTCCCAATGTTCAGTCACGACCACGCATACGCGGCTATCCCATTGTTCAGTCACGACCACGTATATGTGCTGGCTGTCCCACAATGTTCAGTCACGACCACGTATGCGCTGCTTTCCCAATGTTCAGTCACGACCACGTATGCGCGGCTTTCCCAATGTTCAGTCACGACCACGTATGCGCTGGCTGTCCCAATGTTCAGTCACAAATGTGGTATTGCGCACGTGATTTGAGAGATGGGTGAGTGGAAGCGTAATTATAGATGTAGATTCCACACACTCATGATACTAGTTGCATACGCACATATATAGGACGGAACTCCCTATCTTTCTTAAGGGATTGGAGATTCTCTAATGATCGCTTGAGCCCCTGTATAGAGAGCTTGGCATTGCACTCAGTGAGTCAACTCCTCCCAAAAAAGAAATAGCTGCAATGAGCTGAATAAAAGCGACAGAAAAGCAGCTATTAATATATCATTAGAAATTATCATATCTTGATCCATATGGAGGGTCCAATGTATTCACGTGCTGAAAGGTCTTCGACCGAAACTAAAGCTTTATTTTGGATTAGATATGCATTGAACATCCAGAGGAAACTTGAAGCGAATTTCACATGAAATTTTGCTCATCTTAAACCTGTAATACATGCGTGAGTCTAGTTTGAACAAACGAGTACTTTCGTGTCCACCATTACTTTGACTCTGAACTGCTTGGCTGAACTAATCAACTGTAGCAGTTTTCTGTAAAAAAAAAGAACACATATTTAAAGCCATTTCTGTGAGGCAAGTAAATATAGTCTTCATTGGCTTCCTGACTTCCTGGCTTCGAGTACCAATTCGGAACATTAACTCAACTATTATGCATACAAAGGTGGGGCGTTCCCTTCGAGTAGTACTTCTGGATGCTGATCGGTGTGGGTCAAAATATAGCCTTAACTGATTTATCACATTCATGCATATTCTGTAACTGAACCGGCTAACAACTAAGTTCGAAATTAGCGTGCATAACATTCAATAAATGCGAACACTCGCATTGTATAGTGGAGAGCATCGGCTGTGGTTGGCTCACATTTTCATATCGGCTGAACCGGTCACCAGTTTGCCGTCCTCCAAGAAGCGCGTGCAACTGAGGAAGCCCTCGAACGCGCTGATTTGCCGGACCACCTTGGCCTGGCCGTTGCTGTCGCGATTGTTGAGGTCGTGGATGGTCACCTGGCTATCCATCCCACCGCTGGCTGCAATGAGTAACGCCATTTAGCAAACAGGATTGGCATTGGCAATGAACAAAAATAATTGTGGCTCCAATGGCTCACCAATGGCTCCAATGGCTCAGGGTCTTATTCTGAATTGTAATGCATTGTCCTGGCAAGACAGGGTTCGAGGAGGGTAACAGAGGGTTAAATTTGGTCGATACACGTGTTCACGTAGCATTCCCATGCTAAACAGTCACCTGCTCATTGGCCTGGTAGGGTCGGGAACACAGGAAATGAGTGGTCACGTCGGAGCATAGGCAGCACATTTACAGGGGCGGCGCCAAGTATGTTAAATTAGCCAAACAACATAGAACCAGCAGATCCGCTTCAATAATATGTAGCCTCCCAAAACTTTTAACTCTAATCCAATGGGTTTATTTGTTGGACGTAAAGTGGATTACATATACTATCCAATTTAGCATCTCGCATTAATATAACGCAGTGTGGAAGGACCTCCATCAGTCCCTCGAGAGAACCTCTGGTTAAGCCTGTGGGGTGGCATCATCTCATCCTACGAGCCACACAATCTTGGAGCGACCCTGAATCGGCACTACCACCACTACCACAAGATAAATCCCGGGTGACGCCCTCTAAGTCTGTTCCTGCTGTCCGTCAAACAAAACCCTCGAAATTCCTCTGGATCATCAGGAATTTCATTGGATTCACCACTTCCACCCGTCGCCCCATACTTTAGCACAATTTGCTGGTGACACCATGGGCTCATTTATTCTTATCAAAATTACGATAATTTGTCATGCCCTTTTTGTAGTCATATCGAGAAAAAGCCTTTGCATGCGAGACGAGCTGAAAGCCCGTCGGTTCCGTTTCGGCCGTGTCACGGCGCAAGCATTTCCGTTCCCGTAGCTATGTGGACAGCACTGATGCATTGGCAGAAAGGCCGTGAGGCGGTGAGAAGCAACACAGAAGGCTGCAAAAAGCAGAGCACGAAATGCCTCCGATGGCGCAATCAGCCGCCTGGTGTGGTCACCGGCCAACCAAGGCAATTTGGCACCGACACACAGCCGTGCCAAGACAATTTGGCACCGACACTCGGCCGTGCCAAGGCAATTTGGCACCGACACTCGGCCGTGCCAAGCGTGTTGCAAAGTAAGCGTACCTACGAAGTTACCGGATGGCGCGAAGGCAGTGGCCATCACCCAGGCCGAGCGAAGAGGAATTATCTGGCTCTTGTTGCCCGTCCACGTGTCCCAGATGATGAGTTTTCCGTCCAGTGACCCGCTGACGCAGTGTCTGAAGCAGTGTCGTCATCGTCGGCATCAGTGCAATTAATGCCACGCAGTGCGGTGCAGTCATCAGCATCAGTACAATTAATGCCACGCAGTGCGGTTATCAGCATCAGTGCAATGAATAATATGCAGTGCGGTGCAGTCATCAGTATCAGTGCAATAAATGCCACGCAGTGCGGTGCAGTCATCAGTATCAGTGTAATTAATGCCATGCAGTGCGATTAATACCACGCAGTGCTGTTCGGTCATCAGTATCAGTGCAATTAATGCCATGTGGTGTGATGCAGTCATTAGTATCAGTGCAATAATTGTCATGCGGTGTGATGCAGTCATCAGTATCAGTGTAATTAATGCCACCCAGTGCGATGCGGTCATCAGCATCAGTGCAATTAATGTCATGCAGTGCGATTATCAGCATCAGTGCAATTGATGCCACGCAGTGCGGTTCGGTCATCAGTATCAGTGCAATTAATGCCATGTGGTGTGATGCAGTCATCAGTATCAGTGCAATAAATCCCATGCGGTGTGATGCAGTCATCAGTATCAGTGCAATAAGTACCATGCGGTGTGATGCAGTCATCAGTATCATTACAATACATGACATGCGGTGTGATGCAGTCATCAGTATCAGTGCAATAATTGTCATGCTGTGTGATGCAGTCATCAGTATCAGTGTAATTAAAAGCACGCAGTTCGATGCGGTCATCAGCATCAGTGCAATTAATGCCATGCAGTGCGATTATCAGCATCAGCGCAATTAATGCCACGCAGTGCGGTTCGGTCATCAGTATCAGTGCGATTAATGCCATGTGGTGTGATGCAGTCATCAGTATCAGTGCAATAAATGTCATGCGGTGTGATGCGGTCATCAGTATCAGTGAAATAAATGTCGTGTGGTGTGATGCAGTCATCAGTATCAGTGCAATAAACACCATGCAGTGTGATGCAGTCATCATTATCATTGCAACACATGGCATGCGGTGTGATGCAGTCATCATTATCAGTGCAATAATTGTTATGCGGCGTGATGCAGTCATCAGTATCAGTGCATTAAATGCCATACGGTGTGATGCAGTCTTTAGTATTAGTGCAATAAATGCCATGCGGTGTGATGCAGTCATCAGTATCAGTGCAATAAATGTCATGCGGTGTGATGCAGTCATCAGTATCAGTGCAATAAATGTCATGCGGTGTGATGCAGTCATCAGTATCAGTGCAATACATACCATGCGGTGTGATGCAGTCATCAGTATCAGTGCAATAATTGTCATGCGGTGTGATGCAGTCATCAGTATCAGTGCAATAATTGTCATGCGGTGTGATGCAGTCATCAGTATCAGTGCAATAAATACCATGCGGTGTGATGCAGTCATCAGTATCAGTGCAATACATACCATGCGGTGTGATGCAGTCATCAGTATCAGTGCAATAATTGTCATGCTGTGTGATGCAGTCATCAGTATCAGTGTAATTAATAGCACGCAGTGCGATGCGGTCATCAGCATCAGTGCAATTAATGCCATGCAGTGCGATTATCAGCATCAGCGCAATTAATGCCACGCAGTGCGGTTCGGTCATCAGTATTAGTGCGATCAATGCCATGTGGTGTGATGCAGTCATCAGTATCAGTGCAATAAATGTCATGCGGTGTGATGCGGTCATCAGTATCAGTGAAATAAATGTCGTGTGGTGTGATGCAGTCATCAGTATCAGTGCAATAAATACCATGCAGTGTGATGCAGTCATCATTATCATTGCAACACATGGCATGCGGTGTGATGCAGTCATCATTATCAGTACAATAATTGTTATGCGGCGTGATGCAGTCATCAGTATCAGTGCAATAAATGCCATACGGTGTGATGCAGTCTTTAGTATTAGTGCAATACATGCCATGCGGTGTGATGCAGTCATCAGTATCAGTGCAATAAATGTCATGCAGTGTGATGCAGTCATCAGTATTAGTGCAATAAATGTCATGCGGTGTGATACAGTCATCAGTATCAGTGCAATACATGCCATGCGGTGTGATGCAGTCATCAGTATCAGTGCAATAAATACCATGCGATGTGATGCAGTCATCAGTATCAGTGCAATACATACCATGCGGTGTGATGCAGTCGTAAGTATCAGTGCAATAAATGCCGTGCGATGTGATGCAGTCATCAGTATCTGTGCAATAAATGCCATGCGGTGTGATGCAGTCATCAGTATCAGTGCAATAAATGTCATGCGGTGTGATGCAGTCATCAGTATCAGTGCAATAAATGTCATGCGGTGTGATGCAGTCATCAGTATCAGTGCAATACATACCATGCGGTGTGATGCAGTCATCAGTATCAGTGCAATAATTGTCATGCGGTGTGATGCAGTCATCAGTATCAGTGCAATAAATGTCATGCGGTGTGATGCAGTCATCAGTATCAGTGCAATAAATGTCATGCGGTGTGATGCGGTCATCAGTATCAGTGAAATAAATGTCGTGTGGTGTGATGCAGTCATCAGTATCAGTGCAATAAACACCATGCAGTGTGATGCAGTCATCATTATCATTGCAACACATGGCATGCGGTGTGATGCAGTCATCATTATCAGTGCAATAATTGTTATGCGGCGTGATGCAGTCATCAGTATCAGTGCATTAAATGCCATACGGTGTGATGCAGTCTTTAGTATTAGTGCAATAAATGACATGCGGTGTGATGCGGTCATCAGTATCAGTGCAATATATGTCATGCGGTGTGATGCAGTCATCAGTATCAGTGCAATAAATGTCATGCGGTGTGATGCAGTCATCAGTATCAGTGCAATACATACCATGCGGTGTGATGCAGTCATCAGTATCAGTGCAATAAATGTCATGCGGTGTGATGCAGTGATCAGTATCAGTGCAATAATTGTCATGCGGTGTGATGCAGTCATCAGTATCAGTACAATAAATACCATGCGGTGTGATGCAGTCATCAGTATCAGTGCAATACATACCATGCGGTGTGATGCAGTCATCAGTATCAGTGCAATAATTGTCATGCTGTGTGATGCAGTCATCAGTATCAGTGTAATTAATAGCACGCAGTGCGATGCGGTCATCAGCATCAGTGCAATTAATGCCATGCAGTGCGATTATCAGCATCAGCGCAATTAATGCCACGCAGTGCGGTTCGGTCATCAGTATTAGTGCGATTAATGCCATGTGGTGTGATGCAGTCATCAGTATCAGTGCAATAAATGTCATGCGGTGTGATGCGGTCATCAGTATCAGTGAAATAAATGTCGTGTGGTGTGATGCAGTCATCAGTATCAGTGCAATAAGTAACATGCGGTGTGATGCAGTCATCAGTATCATTACAATACATGGCATGCGGTGTGATGCAGTCATCAGTATCAGTGCAATAATTGTCATGCTGTGTGATGCAGTCATCAGTATCAGTGTAATTAAAAGCACGCAGTGCGATGCGGTCATCAGCATCAGTGCAATGAATGCCATGCAGTGTGATTATCAGCATCAGCGCAATTAATGCCACGCAGTGGGTTCGGTCATCAGTATCAGTGCGATTAATGTCATGTGGTGTGATGCAGTCATCAGTATCAGTGCAATAAATGTCATGCGGTGTGATGCGGTCATCAGTATCAGTGAAATAAACGTCGTGTGGTGTGATGCAGTCATCAGTATCAGTGCAATAAACACCATGCAGTGTGATGCAGTCATCATTATCATTGCAACACATGGCATGCGGTGTGATGCAGTCATCATTATCAGTGCAATAATTGTTATGCGGCGTGATGCAGTCATCAGTATCAGTGCATTAAATGCCATACGGTGTGATGCAGTCTTTAGTATTAGTGCAATAAATGCCATGCGGTGTGATGCCGTCATCAGTATCAGTGCAATAAATGTCATGCGGTGTGATGCAGTCATCAGTATCAGTGCAAGAAATTTCATGCGGTGTGATGCAGTCATCAGTATCAGTGCAATACATACCATGCGGTGTGATGCAGTCATCAGTATCAGTGCAATAGTTGTCATGCGGTGTGATGCAGTCATCAGTATCAGTGCAATAAATGTCATGCGGTGTGATGCAGTCATCAGTATCAGTGCAATAAATGTCATGCGGTGTGATGCGGTCATCAGTATCAGTGAAATAAATGTCGTGTGGTGTGATGCAGTCATCAGTATCAGTGCAATAAACACCATGCAGTGTGATGCAGTCCTCATTATCATTGCAACACATGGCATGCGGTGTGATGCAGTCATCATTATCAGTGCAATAATTGTTATGCGGCGTGATGTAGTCATCAGTATCAGTGCATTAAATGCCATACGGTGTGATACAGTCTTTGGTATTAGTGCAATAAATGCCATGCGGTGTGATGCAGTCATCAGTATCAGTGCAATAAATGTCATGCGGTGTGATGCAGTCATCAGTATCAGTGCAATAAATGTCATGCGGTGTGATGCAGTCATCAGTATCAGTGCAATACATACCATGCGGTGTGATGCAGTCATCAGTATCAGTGCAATAATTGTCATGCGGTGTGATGCAGTCATCAGTATCAGTGCAATAATTGGCATGCGGTGTGATGCAGTCATCAGTATCAGTGCAATAAATACCATGCGGTGTGATGCAGTCATCAGTATCAGTGCAATACATACCATGCGGTGTGATGCAGTCATCAGTATCAGTGCAATAATTGTCATGCTGTGTGATGCAGTCATCAGTATCAGTGTAATTAATAGCACGCAGTGCGATGCGGTCATCAGCATCAGTGCAATTAATGCCATGCAGTGCGATTATCAGCATCAGCGCAATTAATACCACGCAGTGCGGTTCGGTCATCAGTATTAGTGCGATTAATGCCATGTGGTGTGATGCAGTCATCAGTATCAGTGCAATAAATGTCATGCGGTGTGATGCGGTCATCAGTATCAGTGAAATAAATGTCGTGTGGTGTGATGCAGTCATCAGTATCAGTGCAATAAATACCATGCAGTGTGATGCAGTCATCATTATCATTGCAACAGATGGCATGCGGTGTGATGCAGTCATCATTATCAGTACAATAATTGTTATGCGGCGTGATGCAGTCATCAGTATCAGTGCAATAAATGCCATACGGTGTGATGCAGTCTTTAGTATTAGTGCAATACATGCCATGCGGTGTGATGCAGTCATCAGTATCAGTGCAATAAATGTCATGCAGTGTGATGCAGTCATCAGTATTAGTGCAATAAATGTCATGCGGTGTGATGCAGTCATCAGTATCAGTGCAATACATGTCATGCGGTGTGATGCAGTCATCAGTATCAGTGCAATAAATACCATGCGGTGTGATGCAGTCATCAGTATCAGTACAATACATACCATGCGGTGTGATGCAGTCGTAAGTATCAGTGCAATAAATGCCGTGCGATGTGATGCAGTCATCAGTATCTGTGCAATAAATGTCATGCGGTGTGATGCAGTCATCAGTATCAGTGCAATAAATGGCATGCGGTGTGATGCAGTCATCAGTATCAGTGCAATAAATGTCATGCGGTGTGATGCAGTCATCAGTATCAGTGCAATACATACCATGCGGTGTGATGCAGTCATCAGTATCAGTGCAATAAATGCCATGCGGTGTGATGCAGTCATCAGTATCAGTGCAATAAATGTCATGCGGTGTGATGCAGTCATCAGTATCAGTGCAATACATACCATGCGGTGTGATGCAGTCATCAGTATCAGTGCAATAATTGTCATGCTGTGTGATGCAGTCATCAGTATCAGTGTAATTAATAGCACGCAGTGCGATGCGGTCATCAGCATCATCAGTGCAATTAATGCCATGCAGTGCGATTATCAGCATCAGCGCAATTAATGCCACGCAGTGCGGTTCGGTCATCAGTATTAGTGCGATTAATGCCATGTGGTGTGATGCAGTCATCAGTATCAGTGCAATAAATGTCATGCGGTGTGATGCGGTCATCAGTATCAGTGAAATAAATGTCATGTGGTGTGATGCAGTCATCAGTATCAGTGCAATAAATACCATGCAGTGTGATGCAGTCATCATTATCATTGCAACACATGGCATGCGGTGTGATGCAGTCATCATTATTAGTACCATAATTGTTATGCGGCGTGATGCAGTCACCAGTATCAGTGCAATAAATGCCATACGGTGTGATGCAGTCTTTAGTATTAGTGCAATACATGCCATGCGGTGTGATGCAGTCATCAGTATCAGTGCAATAATTGTTATGCGGCGTGATGCAGTCATCAGTATCAGTGCATTAAATGCCATACGGTGTGATGCAGTCTTTAGTATTAGTGCAATACATGCCATGCGGTGTGATGCAGTCATCAGTATCAGTGCAATAAATGTCATGCAGTGTGATGCAGTCATCAGTATTAGTGCAATAAATGTCATGCGGTGTGATACAGTCATCAGTATCAGTGCAATACATGCCATGCGGTGTGATGCAGTCATCAGTATCAGTGCAATAAATACCATGCGGTGTGATGCAGTCATCAGTATCAGTGCAATACATACCATGCGGTGTGATGCAGTCATAAATATCAGTGCAATAAATGCCGTGCGATGTGATGCAGTCATCAGTATCAGTGCAATAAATGCCATGCGGTGTGATGCAGTCATCAGTATCGGTGCAATAAATGCCATGCGGTGTGATGCGGTCATCAGTATCAGTGGAATAAATGTCATGCAGTGTGATGCAGTCATCAGTATAAGTGCAATAAATGCCATGCGGTGTGATGCAGTCATCAGTATCAGTGCAATAATTGTCATGTCGTGTGATGCAGTCATCAGTATCAGTGCAATAAATGCCATGTGGTGTGATGCAGTCATCAGTATCAGTGCAATAAATGCCATGCGATGTGATGCAGTCGTCAGTAGCAGCGCAATAAATGTCATGCGGTGTGATGCAGTCATCAGTATCAGTGCAATAAATGCCATGCGGTGTGATGCTGTCATCAGTATCAGTGAAATAAAAGTCATGCGGTGTGATACAGTCATCAGTATCAGTGCAATAAATACCATGCGGTGTGATGCAGTCATCAGTATCAGTGGAATAAATGTCATGCGGTGTGATGCGGTCATCAGTATCAGTGAAATAAATGTGATGCGGTGTGATGCAGTCATCAGTATCAGTGCAATAAATGACATGCGGTGTGATGCAGTCATCAGTATCAGTGGAATAAATGTCATACGGTGTGATGCAGTCATCAGTATCAGTGCAATAAATGCCATGCGGCATGATACAGTCATCAATGTCATAAGTTATTGGCACGTAATCATTAGCATCAATGGTAGTGGTTGTGCCAGTGAGGCTATACGGTCCGAATGGTGATCCAAGTATGATGATTTCAGGTTATCTTCACCGCGGCAAGGTGATCCCAGGTCATATTTGCCATCACATGGTGGCTCCACGCCACGACAGTCGTCAGCTGAGGATCACATCCATTGACATGCACATGGAGAATATTGAATAATGTAGTGTTGCAGATAATGCGGCTGCAACACCGACCGTAGCTGCAGTTCAAACGTGTTTTGAAGTCGCATTGTTTCACCGTTTACAGGATCAGTCTTCTCTTGGTAATGCGACCTTGGCACTTTGCATTGCCAGCCTGGCTGGTGATGTTCCACTAATGGTTCATAAACGACCTCGTCGGGACAAACTCACCTGCTGTCCCCGCTAAAATGCACCCCATTAACCTTGCTGATGTGACCTTTGAGGATTCGTTTGCAGGTGGATCGGATGGGCGGGGCGTCCGTCAGGTCTGCGCACACCGCCGACAGCTGAGTGTCGGCACCCTGCCTCTGGGCGTCCTGTCGACACGTAGAGCGTAGTCACAGCGGGGTATGCAGTGTAGTGCTATATCAGATGAAGCGGGTGACAGCGGGGTATGTGGTACAGTGCTATATCAGATGAAGCGGGTGACAACGGGGTACGCAGTGCAGTGCTATATCAGATGAAGCGGGTGACAGCGGGGTATGTGGTGCAGTGCTATATCAGATGAAGCGGGTGACAGCGGGGTATGTGGTACAGTGCTGTATCAGATGAAGCGGGTGACAGCGGGGTATGCAGTGCAGTGCTATATCAGATGAAGCGGGTGACAGCGGGGTATGTGGTACAGTGCTATATCAGATGAAGCGGGTGACAACGGGGTATGGGGTGCAGTGCTATATCAGATGAAGCGGGTGACAGCGGGGTATGCAGTGTAGTGCTATATCAGATGAAGCGGGTGACAGTGGAGTATGTGGCGCAGTGCTATATCAGATGAAGCGGGTGACAGTGGGGTATGTGGTACAGTGCTGTATCAGATGAAGCGGGTGACAGCGGGGTATGTGGTGCAGTGCTGCATCAGTTGAAGCGGGTGACAGCGGGGTATGTGGTGCAGTACTATATCAGATGAAGTGGGTGACAGCGGGGTATGTGGTGCAGTGCTGCATCAGTTGAAGCGGGTGACAGCGGGGTATGTGGTGCAGTACTATATCAGATGAAGTGGGTGACAGCGGGGTATGTGGTGCAGTGCTGCATCAGTTGAAGCGGGTGACAGCGGGGTATGTGGTACAGTGCTGTATCAGATGAAGCGGGTGACAGCGGGGTATGTGGTACAGTGCTGTATCAGATGAAGCGGGTGACAGCGGGGTATGTGGTGCAGTGCTATATCAGATGAAGCGGGTGACAGCGGGGTATGTGGTACAGTGCTGTATCAGATGAAGTGGGTGACAGCGGGGTATGTGGTACAGTGCTATATCAGATGAAGCGGGTGACAGCGGGGTATGTGGTGCAGTGCTGCATCAGTTGAAGCGGGTGACAGCGGGGTATGTGGTGCAGTGCTGCATCAGTTGAAGCGGGTGACAGCGGGGTATGTGGTACAGTGCTGTATCAGATGAAGTGGGTGACAGCGGGGTATGTGGTACAGTGCTATATCAGATGAAGCGGGTGACAGCGGGGTATGTGGTACAGTGCTGTATCAGATGAAGCGGGTGATGTTACGATGTTATTTGGTGCGGAGTGTGTATACGATTCTTGTGCTGAGGTACCACGACACAAACGCTGCAGCTCTCGCCGGGTGACTCTATTGGAGACTGAGCGTGACCGGGCAGTCGGCCGGTCCTGCCGGCCGGCCAGGCGAGCGTAGCCGTCGGACTTTAGAGGTGTCAGATTTGAACACCAAAAGTCCAACACAGAACACCTCCCCCAAGACAACATTCCACCTCCTCCCAAGACACATGAACATTGGCGAGCAAGGGAGATGTGTCTGACAAATTTGCTAAGTCGCACGTCGCACGGCTGACTAAGATCTTAGAGAAAAGAATGAAAGCAAAATATCTTGAGTGCCAGAAATTATATCGGACGACACATAAAATGTATCGCAAACCTCGTCGGCATCGACGGAAACCACTGTGAGCGAGGCAAATAAATCATGTCCTGCAGAAAACAATCAGCTCACACTGAATAATGTCACGCTAACGCACTTGCTGACAACACTATCGCGCTGCGACACAGTAGCGATGAACATCGCGGATAGGTAATGCACTGAGTCGCAAGAAAATATTCAAAGAATGTACACCATCCACTCGAAGGGCAATTCATGCGATATGAAATCGCCGCGTCTCTCCCGACCAGTTCACAGTCGGATCGGTTATGAACAGACTGGTTCAGACGTCTGGAGTCATGTGGTAGGTTTTCGTTCCCCAGCTGACGGAGAGCTGTTTGGTCTGCTGCCGCCGTCGGGTGCTGCGCCGCAGCTCTGGTGTTCCCTCTGTCCGGGTCGGTGCCGCGGGCACGCCAGCTGCCGACTGTGCTGATGAACCAGATGTTGCGGGCGTCTCACGGGGCAGTGCAGGTGGTGCTACTCGCGGCGGCAGTGTAGGCTCGGACGCTTGCCGCGTATGTGGGCTCGGCTGCGCGACTGATAGTGTTGAAGGGGCCGTCGTTTCGGCGATGAAGGCACGCTGAGGCCGCAGGAACCGTCGGTTCCGCCAGAGGAGGCGACCACTCGGGAGTTTGACCATGTAGTCGCGCCTCTCCCCGACAGCAGTGATGGTGCCGGTGCGGTCCCACACACCGGTCTTGCTGTCCTGGATCAGGACGTGCTGGCCGACGCGCAGAGGCGGATGTGGCCGCGCTGTCGCGTTGTAGTGCTCCCCGGTCCGCTTTTGCGGCTGCACCGCCTTGGCGTCGCAGACGTCGGCAGCCTGCTGCCATTGCGTGGCGAACGCGCGGTGGTGCGCTGGTACGGCTGATCTGATGGGGTGGCCGTAGAGAGTTTGCGCAGGTGAACGGCCGTCTGCTCGCGGAGTATTGCGCAACTCCAGCAGGCCGTGCGCAAAGTCATCCGTGTCGAGGTCGCCGTGTCTGGTAGATTTCTGGACGAGCCTCTTGACGCTTTTTACAGCTGATCCTGCATGACCGTTGGATTGGGGGTAGCGAGGGGTGGAGATCTGATGTTCCACGCCCCACCGCTTCAGGAAGTCTCGCGTATGTCGCGCCGAGAACTGTCCGCCGCCGTCGGTCCTCAGAGTCTGGGGCACTCCGGTGGCCGAAAACATTTTGCGGAGGCTCCGCGTGAGGGCTCTGACTGATGCGTCTCCGACGATGTGGAACACGAACGGCCAGGCGCTGAGCCTATCCACATAGACTAAGTAGGTATGTCCGGCCCAGGAAAAATAATCAGCGGAGACAGCTTGAAAAACACGGTGTTTTTTCGGTGTTTTTTTCCGCGACCAGCGGCTCTTTCTGCAGGCTGGGCAGGTGGTGCTGAGACGCTGCACAGGCGGCGACAAAATCGCCGATTTGTTTGTCGAGCTGTGGCTAGTGGACAACCTGGCGCGCGCGCCGTTTGGTGCGCTCGATGCCTTGGTGGCTTGTGTGGAGCCGCTCCAGTGTGGCCCGTCGCAGACTTTTGGGGATCACCAGGCGCTGGCCGCAGACGATGAGGTCGTCTTCGACGGCGAGACGGTCTCTGCAGCTCCAGTAGGGCTGCACCAGGGGGTCCAGTTGACTCCGATGCTCCGGGAATCCGTTCATAATCGCGTCCTTGAGTGCGAGTATTTCCGGATCTCTCGCAGCGGCGGCTCGCACTTCATCCAGGGCTGCGTCTTTGAACGGGCTGAAGCCGTCTTCTCCGACGTCGGACGTGAGACGAGCGAGCAGGCTCCGGATGTGGTGTCCAACGTCGCGCTCCGCCTCTTCGTCATCCGCCGAGGGGTCGTCCACCGGCGCGCGTGAGAGCGCGTCCGGGATGATGTGGAGTTTTCCCTGCCTCCAGCTGGCGACGAAGTTGTACGGGATGAGTTTCTCCCTGAGGCGTTGCAGTCGCGGATTTTCTATTTCCGCCAGTGTCTTCGTGTTTAACACGGGGATGAGCGGCCGGTGGTCCAGGAGTACTTCGAACTGCTGCATGCCTTTGATGTACACGTCGGCTTTCTTGCACGCCCATGTCAAGGCCAGCAGCTCCAGTTCGATCACGGCGTATCGCGTTTCCACGTCAGTCAGGAAACGGGACCCGCACTGGATGAGGCGCCATCTTCCGATGTCATCGAGCTGGCGGAGACAAAATCCAAGTCCGCCGACACGTGAGGCGTCCGTCTCCAGGATCGTGCGCCGCTTCGGGTTGAAGAAATCCAGGATAGGTGGAGACACCGGCGCCTCCTTCACCTTCTGGAACGCTTCTCGGTGTACGGAGGTCCACAGCCAGGCGTTGCGGGGGCGTAACAGCTGCTGCAGCGGTTCCGCAGCCATCGCGATCTCGGCTGAGAACGATCCCAGCTGATTAGCAAGTCCGAGAAACGATCGCAAATCGGTGATATTGCTGGGTTGCGGAAAATCTCGGATGGCCCGGACCTTCTTCATGTCCACCGTGTAGCCGTCAGTACTGACGGTAAACCCACAGAAGTCGACCTCTTCAGCGAACTGACATTTCGCTGGGTTGAGTGTGACGCCGTAGTCGTCGCATCTCTTCAGCACCGTCCAGATGTGGTGAAGATGCGTGGTGTAGACGTCGTCCCAGGACAGCACATCGTTCACCACCTTCACTGTGTTGGCGACGTCACCAAACACAGCGTCACCATGCCGGTTGTACACGTCACCGGAGTGTGTGACACCCATAGTCATCCGCTTGTAGCGATATCGCCCCCACGGCGTTATAAAACACGTGAGGTCGCGGTCCTCCATTCTGATGGCGACCTGGTGACATCCGGCCTTGCAGTCCAATTTGGTGAAGTACATGGCACCGGTTGAGATCGATGCTACCGCGTCCTGTGGAGTTCTCGCGGGATGAGGCGGCCGCTTCACGAAACGGTTGAGTTTGGTAAAATCCACCGTGAGACGGCAGCCGGATATTTTGCCGTCGGAGTCCATCTTTGGCACAAGAACGAGGCGATGGCACCACTCGGTCGGGTAGTCCGCAGGCTCGATAATGTTGTGCTCCAAGAGCTCATCTATCTGCTGGCGCACGTCATCCCTCCAGCAGAACGCTACGTTGCGTGCGCTGGTCAGGGCATACGGGACCGCGTCTTCAGTGAGCTCGATCTTCATCGGCTCTGCCACCATTTCCCGCAGAGCTGACGTCACGTCAAACACGCGCGGGAACTCGGCCTTCAGAGCTTCAAAATGCCTCTCCCGCTCCTGTGCGGACGGTGTGCCACCTCCTTCACGCTTTAATTTCAGGATCCAAGCGGATGGTCCTGCGCTGTCGCCAGGACTGGCTGATCGGTGTCGGCTGGCACGCGCGGGGTCGGGTTTCCTCCCAGCTGCTGCCGGAGCACTCCCGCTGCGGGTGGCTGAACGCGCCGGTGCGCGGGACGTAGTTTTGCATCGCTGTTTTGCTACGGGGATTCTACTGCAGGCGGACGACGAACGCTGAGTTCTCGGTTGAATTGCAGCTTTCCCGGTCTGCAGGCGACAGATCTGCTGCGAAAAATTCGCTGGCAGGATTCCCAGCTTCACGCAGTCGTGCCACGAGAGGAGTGGTGAGTGGAGTGACTCCAGCACCGACACTTCCACTGTGCACATGGTGTCTCCCAGCTGCAGGGTCAGGTCGCAGGTGCCCATGCAGCGCATCTTCCTGCCATCCGCCGTCCAGAGCGTCGTTGTAGACGGAGTCAGGTGGGTCAGGTTGACTCCCATTTCTTGCGCGTGCTTTCGCGATATCGCATAAATTTCTGCGCCGGTATCTGGTGTCCAGGTACTGATCGCACTGCGTCCGTCGCGGTGTTGCATTTGCAGATTTATCTGCGGGGACCGCTTCGACGAGATGCCCTGAAGGCGTACATCAGACACGTACACATTCATCAATGCTGCTATCTGTTTCAGTTCATCACTGTCGTCACTGTATTCTGCGTCTGTGGAGACTGCTCCCATGCGGCGGCGAGGTCTGGAAGCTGGCCTTCCTCGGTGGCCGCGAGCGGCGCTGTGTGTATAGGTGGCGCTGTCCGCGCGGCTGGTGCTCTGTTAACGGGCGCGGGTTGGGCTGCCGGCACCGCGCGCCGCCCGGTTCCTGCAGACGGCTGCAGAATGGCCGCGGTCGTGGCACAGGTTGCAGGTGCGGGTAAGCGCAGCGCAATCACTGGCGTTACGATGCTGCGTCGCACCGCACCGCCCACAGGTGGCAGCGGGCCTCTGCTCCACACCGTCGGGCCGGCGGCGGCTGCGGTCACGTCTGTAGCACGACACTCTGCTGACAATGGCGGGGCTCCGGGTCACAGAGCTGTAGGTGACCACACCTACACCAGCAGGGACGGGGCCCGGCGTCGCGTCCGACGCAATCGGGCCGTGGGTTCCCGGAGGAAGGACGCCGCTAGCGGGGCCGGGGCAGAGATGCTGTAGGAGGGCCGTCATCTGCTCATCACGGCGGGCAGCAATCTCCATTTGCTGCTGGAGCAGGCGGGTGAGCATCTCCGTTGAAGATTCTGCCGATTCCGATTTGGAGTCTGGATCGGGCATCTTCGTGCAGGCACAGAAACACAGCGGGGATCACGGCACACAAAATCACTTGTCAGCCTACCTCTGCACGGTGCGGCAAATTATCGCTCTCTCACTGACGCCACCGACTCCCGCACTGTACCGCGAATAATCAATATTAATCAATAAACCGCGAATAATTTTCTCGTCCTACCGACCGCGCCATGTTACGATGTTATTTGGTGCGGAGTGTGTATACGATTCTTGTGCTGAGGTACCACGACACAAACGCTGCAGCTCTCGCCGGGTGACTCTATTGGAGACTGAGCGTGACCGGGCAGTCGGCCGGTCCTGCCGGCCGGTCAGGCGAGCGTAGCCGTCGGACTTTAGAGGTGTCAGATTTGAACACCAAAAGTCCAACACAGAACAGGTGACAGCGGGGTATGCAGTGCAGTGCTATACCCTTTCCCTATTAACTGGATAGTGGTTTATCTCGATGTCCACTCGGTTTCATATGCATTGAAATATTCCCATCACGTGGTAATGCTTTTGTTGCAGTGGCATTATCACTCAACTTGCAAAACTGTAATCTTGTTAGATACTTCAGCTATTTTTTACATTGACAATTTGATAAAAAGAATCAGTGGAAGTTGTCGTGCCGATCGGAATTGTCGTCTAGCGGCCGCTCGATACGGTCAGAAGCAGCTGCTTCCAAGAGGCAGCGGCCGGGATCTAACACTCTTCTGCGTGCATGTTGGCCGGCGTCTCGGCAGCTCAAGGGCGCTGGCCGATCGGGTCACGCGCCGCGGCACCTCGGAGCGGGCTCGAAACATTTCACGTAGAGCCTGAGAGTCCGAGCCGCTATGGAGCACCTTAGATACTTCGGTGACATACCGCCTCTCCAGCAGGCGCTCCACTCTGCGCCACCCCGGGAACTCCAAACCGATGTGTTCCCAGCGACGTGTTCTCGTGATAATCCTAGCTGCGAAGTTGATCGGTTTTCGTGCTTTGTAGCTGACTATGCCCCTCACCAGACCGAAATGTAGTAAGTGGAAGATGAAACCTACAGAAAGATGTGTGCTTGAATCAGCAATCTGAGTGTCCTTAGTGAAGTGGTGACGGAGCCGGTGCAACTGGCAAGCAGTTGCATCTCCGGACGACCTGCGTGAGGTGTGCCCCCTGCCCCCGCGATAGAGCGGGATCTATGAGGACACCCAGCAGCTGGACGGCCTGTGATGGTTTATTGTTTGAAATTTAAAACTGGATATACAAAGTTGTTTTTATGTTTTGCCAAGAGCCAATGAGAATGAAATCCATTTTGTCAGGTTTCATTGTGAGTGAGTTTGGCTGAAACCATGTCTGAAGAATTACGAATGAGTGTTGTTCTAAGCGGGTTTTGTGATGCAGCAGATTTTCCTGATCCGAACGGCGTGGTCAAACATCTGGTTGTTGTCAGCGTACGAGATAAGGTGCTGTTTTGGAAAGTAACAGGAAAGGTCGTTGGTGAAGAGGCCGAAGAGCAAGCATGCTATGGAACCCAGTGGGACACCGTGGGTGACGGGACGGGTTCCTCGAGCCCCCTCCCACCATCTGTGCCCGGCCACCCAGGTAACTGAGAAACCAGGTGGGGTCGATGCCGTGCGATCGGAGTTATTGAAGGACACCGTGGTCAATGCTGTTAAAGGCTTTACTCAGATCCGCTGATATGAAGTTCGCCTCTGTCGGTGTTGGAGCTGATTCTGTCGGATCATCCAAGGGCACAGCATCGAGCACGACGTCCTCCGTACAGTGGCTAGGTCTGTAGGAATATCGGTGAGGAGACAAAATGTTGTTTGGTGAGAGGTACCCAGCGAGTTGGCTGCACAAAATGTTTCCAAATTTGTTAAATGCTGGACAGAAACGAGATGGGCCGAAAGCTTGATGGACTATCTAGATTACCCGATCACAAGTGCCACGCCAAGCGGGCACTGCCACACCGAGCAGCACAATGCCGCACCAAGCGGGCACTGCCGCACCGAACAGCACAGTGCAGCACCAAGAGGGCACTGCTGCACCGGGAGGGCACAATGCCGCACCAAGCGGGCACTGCCGCACCGAGCGGGTACAGTGCCGCACCGAGCGGGCACTGCCTCACAAAATTGAACAGCTAATACATTCGTCGGGTCTGTCTCATATTTATGTAATATAATGTTCTTAGATTTCGGAAAATGCCAATTTAGTGCACGATTTCGGCAAAAATCGGTCTCTTGTGGGGGAGATAGAACCCCGTTGCTCCCCTTGGATCCGCTACTGAGCATAAGTAGTCACCAAAGCTGCGGACATTTTCCTAATATCTGTCACCTACGCTCGTAGCCGAGGAGCAGGCTTTTTCACTTGTGACGACGCAATTAAATGCTGAGAAAGCCGGGCCAATGCTGCGCGTCCCGTCAGCCTGCTTCTGTCTTCCGCGTCTGTCGGCCGCGGCGAAAGTGACCGGTCACATCACGAGCGGTGCCGGGCCGTCGCGTCACGTCACGTCACGAGGCCGAGTCACGGCGTGACGGCCGTGCTCGGCGAGAGCGGAGGTGCCGCGAGGCGCGCTCGGCAGACACCTGCTGGCGGGCGGAGGCGGAGCACGTCATGTGGCCGGCTGCTGTGTGGATGTGGTGTGTGTGCGGCACTGTTCGTGCTCGTAGCGTTCGGCGGTACATCTGAACACCAGCTCAGTACGCCATGTGCGCCTCCTCACGGTGAGAACGCGCCGTCAGTGGGCTCTTAGTTCCTGAGTTTGGAGAGAAATCGATTCTCCAGTGAAAAATATGCTTGACAATGTTTAATGGAAGTGAAAATATTTCACATGAACAGGATTTCAGAACACCAGAGGCACACATACGGAAGCAAATTTGGGTGCATTCCGAAGTTAATTCTAAGGAGACTTGAGTGCAGCAAATCGGAAGTTGGATCAGAATGAAGGATTCGGATGGATGGCAATAACTGACCCTGCGCTTCTGGATGAGCATTTGTAGTCCCTTTGCAAACTCTATCGTCCAGTGTTATTCAAGGGTGGAGACGAACGAAGTAGGAGAGCATGGCACTCGATGTTCCTGCCTACTCGATGCAAATTTAGCATTAGGCTTATCGCATACACTATGTATTCTCGATCCGAAAGTGTTGTGACCCCCACCCCTCAAGTATTAGAAAAAGCTATATCAACGACATCACAGGTGTGCATGAATGATGTCTTGTAGCAGTAATGTAGCATAGCAGTGACGTTAGTGTAAAACAATATGCGGGGGTAGTGTCACTCTAAAGCAGTGTTATGGGTAGTGATGGCGTGTGGCCAGAATGTGATATAGCAGTTTTGCAACGTAGCAGTGATGGCTGGAGCTGTAAATAATTTGGCTATAATGCCGCACAGAAGTAGTGTCAGGAGCAATATCGTCCTGCAGAAATATTGCCGGGAGCAGTAAAGTGTGTGGCAGCAATGCCGCATAACAATGACGTCTGTATCAGTAATAGCAGAAGTAGTGTCGTGTAGCGGTAATGTGGCATGTCAGTGATGTCTGGAGAAGTAGTGTCGTGTGGCAGTAATGTGGCATGTTAGTGATGTCTGGAACAGTAGTGTCCTGTTGCAGTAATATGTCATGTCAATGATGTCTGGAGCAGTAGTGTCGTGCAGCAGTTATGTGGCATGTCAGTGATGTCTGGAGCGGTAATGTGGCATGTCAATGATGTCTGGAGCAGTAGTGTCGTGTCCCGGTAATGTGGCATGTCAATGATGTCTGGAGCAGTAGTGTCGTGTTGCGGTAATGTGGCATGTCAATGATGTCTGGAGCAGTAGTGTCGTGTCCCGGTAGTGTGGCATGTCAGTGATGCCTGGGGCAGTAGTGTCGTGTCCCGGTAATGTGGCATGTCAATGATGTCTGGAGCAGTAGTGTCGTGTCCCAGTAATGTGGCATGTCAGTGACGTCTGGAGCAGTAATGTGGCATGTCAGTGATGTCTGGAGGAGTAGTGTCCTGTCGCGGTAATATGACATGTCAGTGATGTCTGGAGCAGTAGTATCGTGTCACGGTAATGTGGCATGTCAGTGATGTCTGGAGCGGAAATGTGGCATGTAGTGAGTTTGTGTGGCATGTCAGTGAGTTTGGGGGGAAAGGGGTTTGATGTTTGGGGAAATGTGGCATGTCAGTGATGTTTGGAGCGGAAATGTGGCATGTCAGTAATGTCTGGAGGAGCATCGTGTGGCAGTAATGTGGCATGCCAGTGATGCCAGTAATGTGGCATGCCAGTGATGTCTGGAACAGTAGTGTCCTGTCGCGGTAAGACATAAAGACATACAAGATCAGTGCAACTATGAGCCACAAGGGCCCTTCTTGGTTGCACTTTTGGACACTGAACCAGTTGCCCACCAAATCTGTATATCAGCCCTCCCTGGAATACAGAAAAACAAGCCCCCTATTCTTATAATGATTGTCTATGCCGTTTTTAAAGATGTTCAGTGTGTTGCTACTGACAATGGTTCCTGGCAGCTGGTTCCAGTGTTCGACTACCCTGTTGGTGAAGAAAGACTGTCTTAACCTTGTCCTGCTGTGATTAACTTTAATTTTGAATTGATGACCTCTAATTGCATCATTTCTGTTAAATTCAAACATTTCCCTGAGATATCCCTGTTCCTGACCATGAACAAATTTAAAAACCTCGATGAGATCTCCTCTCAGCCTTCTATATCTAAGTGAAAACATATTCAATTTCTTCAATCTTTCCTCATATGCCAGGTTGCCTATACCATTAACCATTTTTGTTGCCCTCTTTTGTACTCTCTCTAAAAGCCAACAATCTTTCTCATAACTAGGGGACCAAGCTTGGACACAGTATTCTAAATGTGGCCTGACATATGCACAGTAAAGCTTCCTGATGACCTCCTCACTTTTGTATGACACATTCCTCTGTATTGCCCCAAGCATTCTTAGTGCCTTTTTCCTGGCTTCTTTGGTCTGTTCTGATGCCCCCAATTTTGTGTTCAAAATAACACCTAAGTCCTTCTCCTGCTGAGTCACAGATAATACTTGGCCACCCATCAAGTATGGCACCTTCATATTCTGCCTACCTACATGCATGACTTTGCACTTATCAAAATTAAACTTCATTTGCCATTTTTCGGACCACTTCACAAGCTCGTCTAAGTCGTTCTGCAGCAAAACCTGCTCATTGTGCCCTGTTATTGCCCTAAAGATCTTCAAATCATCCGCAAATTTCAAAACCTTACTGCTTAGGCCACATTCAATGCTATTCACAAATATAATGAACAATAGTGGCCCCAGTACCGACCCCTGAGGGACTCCACTAAGAACATTTTGCCATGATGACTTTGTACCATTTAGCATTACTCTCTGCTGTCTATCTGAAAGCCACAACTCTATCCATTTTAGGATGCTACCTGCAATGCCATGGACCTGAAGCTGCATCATTAACCGTTTATGGGGTACCTTGTCAAAGGCCTTACTAAAGTCAAGATATGCTACATCAACCTGATTTCCCTGATCAAATTGTTCTGTGGCAAAATTCAAAAAGTCCAAGAGATTTGTGAGACACGATCTCCCTTTTCTAAACCCATGTTGAGTATCTTGAATCAATCTGTTTCCTTCCAGAAAACTAACCATTCTATCCTTGATAATTGATTCGAGTACCTTGCAGACTAGGGATGTGAGGCTTACTGGCCTATAATTTTCAACTTTCCCTCTTTCTCCTTTCTTGAAAATAGGAACTACATTTGCCCTTTTCCAATCTGTTGGAATTTCATTTTGTGAAACTGATCTACAAAATATTATACTAAGTGGAATTGCCAGTTCCTTTTCAGCTTCCCGCAATACCCTAGCATAAATTCCATCAGGTCCTGCTGCCTTGTTTGGCTTTATTTTTCTGATATAATTGAAAACAACATCACTATCAATGAAATCAATATCGTGTATCTGATCACCTGTCACTGAACTGTGGTTCACGGTTGGCAGATTTGTCACATCCTCCACTGTAAACACTGATTTAAACTGCTTGCTCAGCTCCTCAACCATCTCACCATCCTCACTCAATATAGTCCCATTTACTTCCAGTGGACCAATTGTGCTTGAAACTTTACTTAGCTTGTAGAAACTAAAGAACTTTTTACTGTCCCCATTACAGTTCCTAGCCAAATCCAATTCTTTTGCTCGCCTTGCTGCTCTGGTTTTCTGCTTCACAGCATCTCTAGCTTTTTGATATGACCTTAGATTTACGATATTTGAAGCTTCCTTAAATACTCTAAATGCATCTTTCTTAGCCTTAATTGATCTCATCAAATCTGGTGTAAGCCACGCTGGCTTTCCTACCCTTCTTTTGCGCCTTTGCTTTTGGGGGACATGTCTAATCTGAATTTCCCTCAAGTAAGATTTGAATTTTTCCCACATTTCACAGGCATTTAAATACACAAATTATTCTTCCCATTTTATGGCACTTAAAGCCTCTCTCATGCAGTCAAAGTCTGCCCTGTTAAAATTTGGAATCTTTGCCAAATTATCCTTGATTGTCCCCGCTATTTGTACCTTAAATCGCACTATGTTATGGTCACTTCTTCCCAGAGTTTCTCCTACAGTCAAGTCTTGAACTAAATCACTTAAATCTGAGAAGACAAGGTCCAAGAATGAGCCCTGTCTGGTTGGTTCCGTTACAAACTGGTGTAAGAACAAGTCCTCTTCAAGGCATTTCCTAAACAGTTTACATGATGGGGAGCCAACACCAACATTTTCATATCCTTTTAGATTAAAGTCACCAAGAATAAGGCATTTCCTCTGAAAGTTTCTACTGATTTCCTCGCAAATCACCCTATCGAGCTCCAGTTGCTGAGAATGTGGCAAGGTTCCTGATCGGTACAAAGCTCCTATCTTCAGTTTATTGCTGTTGCCTTTTCCCACAGCAACATCAAGCCAAATGGACTCCACAGACACATTTTTTACCCCATCTGCTATTTTTTTAGAACTGTATAAGCTATTCACATAGAGCATTACACCACCCCCTTTCACTCCTGGACCCCTATTGCATGAAAACATATTGTATCCCTGGATCTCATAGTTCTGTAAGTTATCCCCAAAATATCCCTCACTGACCCATGCCTCAGTGATGCAAACAAAATCTGGTTTCTCCTCAGCAACATAACACTTGAACTCATCAAATTTGGATCGAATGCTCTGAGCATTAAGCATCATACACTTAACAAAAGTTCCATAACCCTCTTTGGCTTTTTCATGTTGAGTAGCTCTATCATCTCTGGATGAGCTACCACTCTGCCCCCTTGATCTACTGCTACCCCTATTTGCTGACTGTGAGGTTCTATTGCCTATGCTGTCACTATTGGCATATCCCTGAGATGGCAATGCCAATTCTTCCCTCCCCACCCCATTATCTAGTTTCCCTGAAGGACATGTTCATATACTTTGCCTAACACTTGCACCCCCTTCTCGGAGAAGTGCAGGCCATCCCTCTGATAGAGGTCAGATGAGCCATAAAACCTGCACCACTTGTCCACAAAGGTCAAACCTAACTCATTGCAGAGCCTACCTACCCTGGCATTGGCTGCCAGTGCCCTAGAGCTCCACTCAGGGGAGACTCCAGCCCTAGGCAGAATAGCTGTCACAATAACTCTGCTATTGCTTTGCTTCAGGGTGGCCAGAAGGGCCCTGTAGTCCTGCAGCAGCTCCTCACTCCTAGCAGGACCTATGTTGTTCACTCCTACCTGCACTATAACTGTACTAAACTGGTTTTCACTGGTGGCCTGTGCCACCACTGGGACCAGGTCTCTAACCTTGGCACCAGGCCTGGTGATGCACCTCCTACCTCTCCGACCTTTACAGAATACCCTATCTAAATGCCGCACACGAGAATCTCCTACGACTAGCACTTTCTCATTGCTGCTATCACTATCCTGGGGGCAGTCCTCCAATGCCTGGAACCTATTGGATGTTACTACTCCTGCCTGTTGAGCTGCTTGACTAGGTTGCTTCCCTCTCCTACCACCTACCACCTGCCACTCACTGCCCCCTTGCTTAGGCTCACGCCTCCAAATCCTCCACCCCCTGACTTTAAACCACTGCCCCTCCTGTGAGCTACAACTATAAATCTTCTGTTCACTAGGAACACTTCTCTCTTCAGATCTCCCTGCCACCTCCACAGCAGGGGAAGCTACAGTTACCTGGTGGCCTGTGACCACCTGGGCATAGGATGCCCCTGCTACAGACTGCCCCTTCCTTTCTGACCTGCCCTGTGAAGCAAGGGAAGCTTTGAGCTTGGAAAGCTCTGCCTTAAGGGCCCTAACCTCATCCTCTAGTGCCTGCATCCTGGTAGTAACCATCCTAAAGGCTGCAGCTTATTCCTAGATTTAGATTGAAAAGTAACTTGCTGCAAAATGATTTACCAAATAACAGAGCAGAGCTAAATAACCGACAAAGCTTAGGTGTATGCTAGTTCCTAACTATGCAGCACTTACAAGGTAATTACAAGAAAGTTGACTGTGGTTTTAAAGAAAGAAGAAATCACTCGCTGAACAACTGCCAAAAATAAATAAATAGCTGAAAACACTGATACACTAGACAAAGACAGACATTAATCTACGGACAAAATGGCGCTGGGCAGCGTCGCTAGGTGTAAATATTATAATCTGCTTGTTAAAAAAAGAAACTTATGAGATAAAACTATGCAAATATATGCACAGAAGTAATTGCTAAATACCTATCTATAGTTAAGCCTAGTATACTGCCCGGTTCTGCAACGACTTATCTGGAAAGTAGGAGCTCCGCACCGACGTGTTTCCACCTTGACAACTGACAACTGGTAATATGGCATGTCAGTGATGTCTGGAACAGCAGAGTTTGTAGCGGTAATGTAGCATGTCAGTGATGTCTGAGGCAGTAATCTGGCATGTCAGTAATGTCTGGAGCGGAAATGTGGCATGTCAGTGATGTCTGGAGCAGTAGAGTTTGTAGCGGTTGGTTGGTTATTTGGGCTTACGGGCGCATCGACTGCGTTGGTCATACAGCAGTTTGTAGCGGTAATGTGACATGTAAGTGATGTCTGGCGCGGTAATATGGCATGTCAGTGATGTCTGGAGCAGTAGTGTCGTGTCGCGGTAATGTGGCATGTCAGCGATGTCTGGAGCGGAAATGTGGCATGTCAGTGATGTCTGGAGCAGCAGAGTTTGTAACGGCAATGTAGCATGTCGGTGATGTCTGAGGCAGTAATCTGGCATGTCAGTGATGTCTGGAGCGGAAATGTGGCATGTCAGCGATGTCTGGAGCAGTAGAGTTTGTAGCGGTAATGTAGCATGTCAGTGATGTCTGGCGCGGTAATGTAGCATGTCAGTGATATCTGGAGCGGTAATGTGGCATGTCAGTGATGTCTGGAGAAGTAGTGTCGTGTCGCAGTAAAGTGGCATGTCATTGATGTTTGGAGCAGTAGAGTCTGTAGCAGCAATGTCGTGTGGTGGCAATGTTCGTAGAAGTGACGTCTGGAGCAGTGAAATGTGTAACAGTGATGTCGCGTGGTCGGAATGTTCGTAGAAGTGACGTCTGGACCAGTGATGTAGCGTGGTAGGAATTTTCGTAAAAGTGATATCTGGAGCGTGGTAGGAATGTTCGTAGAAGTGACGTCTGGGACTGAACCGTGATGTCGCGTGGTAGGAATGTTCGTAAAAGTGACGTCTGGAGCAGTGATGTAGCGTGGTAGGAATGTTCGTAGAAGTGACGTCTGGAGCAGTGATGTAGCGTGGTAGGAATGTTCGTAAAAGTGACGTCTGGAGCAGTGATGTCGCGTGGTATGAATGTTCGTGCAAGTGACGTCTGGAGCAGTAATGTCGCGTGGTAGGAATGTTCGTAGAAGTGACGTCTGGAGCAGTGATGTAGCGTGGTAGGAATGTTCGTAGAAGTGACGTCTGGAGCAGTGATGTAGCGTGGTAGGAATGTTCGTAAAAGTGACGTCTGGAGCAGTGATGTCGCGTGGTATGAATGTTCGTGCAAGTGACGTCTGGAGCAGTAATGTCGCGTGGTAGGAATGTTCGTGCAAGTGACGTCTGGAGCAGTAATGTCGCGTGGTAGGAATGTTCGTAGAAGTGACGTCTGGAGCAGTGATGTCGCGTGGCAGCGTTGTCGGAGCAGTTGTGTCGTCAGCAGTGGGCGCAGCAGCAGTAATGGTGGCAGGCCGAGTGCATGACGAGCGAAGGCGACGACGAGGAGGAAACAGTATAACGAAGGAAGTGATGTAGCAGTAGTTTGTTGGAATGCAGATTGGCGCCTAATTATTCCGAACGACTTATTACAATGGAAGGCGAAGCCCGATACAGTCTCCTCCAGTATATCTAAGAAAACAATGTACCTGTCTATCCGGACCACCCCGGTACAAACGTCAGGGTTCTGAATTCTCAATATCTTCGTCATCGAAGCGTAAAAAGTCCTAATCTCGCGATTCAAAATCACACTCGCTCTCTTAATTCCGATTGCCAGCAGCTTTCGTTCCAAATTCTCCTTCAGGCATTCGCTTTTCTCTCGAAATGAAGTGTTTCCCGGCGGGATTTAAGCGGTGCCGGCCACCTGACAGCTGCTGAATTTCGCCAGTTTCACCGGCCAGTGACTACGTCATGCCGCGTGAGCTGCTGGCCCGGTCGGCACCGTGACGGCGTGAGCCGCGTGCCCCGCGGCCGGTCGGCACCGTGACCGTGCCGGATCTGCCACACTGAGCGGCTGTGTGGCATCAACCGTGCGAGAGAGCTGCAGACGCTAAAGACCGTGGCACACCGTGCTTGCCTGAGCTGTTTCGCGATCAGTCTGCCCCAGTACATTTGCAATATTTGATGTTCGGTATGTGCAGCTGTGATTTACGTGAACAATATTTAGCTGAGGAGTTCCATTTCGGCAAAAGGGCCACACATTTAGACTGAAGTGAATTGCCGTTGAAGTGGCTTCGATAAAAATTGGTCTTCGATCACAATTTAGGCAAAACTAGGAACATTTGATGCCAAATCCAAAGAGTTTGAAAATTGTGGGAAAATTAGCAAAAAACATGTGAGCATTACGTTTTACCTGTCCCTACTGAGCAACTGAACACTAGCTTTCTGGGTGTGCCAATGTATCCAATTTGTACTGGTATGTTGAACTGGGTCCAATACCAAACCAGGCCTAGTCCGACCAGATGACGTTTGGTCTGGTCTTTGAGCTTATGATTTTGCCCATGTTCTTCATCTATTCGGAAGGCAAGTGCCGAGGACGTTTGGTAAGGAATGTGGAAGCGGATTTCGGCCGTCTCTAAATGTGATCACCTGTGGCAGAATTTAATCATGGGTGAACAAACTAAGAATGTTTATGGGTGTTTTTTTAAGCAACAGTGTACGGATAATATTTATAAGTGAATCTAAACCCCTGAACGGATGTAAATTGGTGTATTAGTATATACTCTGTTAATTTGTATAATAACCAATGCATTTCTAGGGCTAGGAAATTTATACTTTGTGTTTGGCCAGGAAAAAATTGGTTGGGTTTTCGGCCGTCTCTAAATGTGATCACCTGTGACAGAATTTAATCATGGGTGAACAAACTAAGAATGTTTATGGGTGTTTTTTTAAGCAACAGTGTACGGATAATATTTATAAGTGAATCTGAACCCCTGAACGGATGTAAATTGGTGTATTAGTATATACTCTGTTAATTTGTATAATAACCAATGCATTTCTAGGGCTAGGAAATTTATACTTTGTGTTTGGCCAGGAAGAAATTGGTTGGGTTTTCCTTAAGCTACTCTTTGTGGTGTGCTATGCTTCTGTCGAATGTACAAAAGTAGTCATAAGTATGTTAGAAAATATTGCTATGCAAGATAATACAAGACACAGGATGCAAAGCACATGCAAGACAATACAAATCCACACGATATAATTTTTGGGTTAAAAAATATTCGGGTAAAAACTTATTTTATGTGCAAACATCGTGTTTCAAGCTTGCTTCATGCCTACTAAGGTAGCTACAATGGCATAATGTAGCATTATTATGGTAACGGTGGCTTTTTAAACTGTTGTGATCAGCAACTTTATAATTGAAGCAAAATAATGCATGCACAGATGAGTGCCATTGAAAAGTAGATAGATATGGGTCATATTATCAAATCGTGTCATAATGTAAATTTAATCAAACTTTTTACATACATTTACGTTTACATACGTTTACGTTTGTCTTCATACATACGTTTGTTTACGTTTATTTACATACATATACACGCTTACTTTTACGTTTACATACTTTTACGTGCATGCATGGTGCCGACCGATCGGCAACGCTAGGCGATTAAAAAAAGACATTGCGCCGGTCGTCGCCAACATCTGACAAATCCCATCGCATGAAGCAAGACAAAATAATGCAGGGATGCAATCAAGTGCGCACTAAACCCATACTCACCCGGAACTTGCATAGCAGATTCAAGGCATAGGACCTTTCAAATACATAACGGAAATGCATAGCAGATAGAGGCGCAGCCAAGGGGGACTGGGGTCCGCCCCCTTCCTTAGCAACCAAAAATACACTAGATTAAACAAAAACACTGCAATTTTTACCACGCGAAAGCATCAATTTTCGACTCGTTTCGCGCGCCGACAGCGTTTTCTGTTTCGTCCCATTATATTTTTTGGTCGGGCCCCCTAGGAAAATCCTGGCTGCGCCCTAGTGACAAAAAAAAATCACCCCACAACACAGACAAGTTTGTACGCGGCCGACCCACCTTGATCTGGTCTATGACCTGCACCAGCTGCTCCTTGAGCTTGTCCAGCTCCTTGGTGGGCATGACTGCGGCGAGTCTGTCGCCGGTGCTGGGATCTGCCACTCTGCGGCCTCTCGCCGCCTCCGCTACGGCTGCTCGTGATTGGATCCGGTCACGTGACAGGCACGGTCAGGGCTTCTGCAGTGAGGCAGACGGCGCGGGCCGGCCGTCCACACCGGAACGCAGCAAGGTGGCACAAATTACCTCTGTGGTCCGGCACGCCTCAAAACTCATTCTGCCACCCCCGCGCGAGGAGGCAACTCGCGAACAAAGCAACTTCCGGCACTGCCAGCGAGGGACGTAGCAAGGATTTGGTATTGGGGTCGGGGGGGGTCGACCATCTGAAGAGGGCCCCCGACATAGCGAGGCCCTCCACACTTCTCCGAAACTCCTCGGATATCGGTCACTATATTTTCGAGGGCCCATATGCTTATGTATGCATATATACCTATATATATATATATATATATATATATATATATATATATATATATATATATATATATATATATATGTATGTATATATTAGTTATTGTTATTTTGTCAGCCTTCACCGCAATACTTTCTTGGGAAGTGTGTAGTTAATTTTGCAACTATCCCCTCTTGAGCTTCAGATCTACAGCCATTCTGACCCTAGAGATCATGTGGTTTAAATCCACTAAGAACAAGCAATCTAGTGGGGTCTGCCGAAAAGGGTGGTTGCATGCGACACATATTAAGTTGGAGGGCTCAGGACTAAAAGGACCGTGACGTAGGGTGAGAAGTGCATTTAAGTTTGAGATATATACACAGTATTTGGCAGATGAGCCTGCTTTTAGTAAGATTGCACAGGTAATTTTGACTCTTTTTTCAGTTGAAGCGCATGGTTCCTTTTTATTTCATTTACCTTGATTCCATTTGCATTCATGAAGTTCATGACATTTTTGGACTGGGGAGGGGGCGGCCGAATGATCAGTGTTGAACTCTGGATAAGAGGATCCCGGGTTCAACACTCGCACAGTTCAGAACATTTCCCAATCCCGCGGCTTCCCAACCAACCGGTGTGGACGGTGCGAATAGACGTCACCGTGTACAAAGTGCTTCGTGAACTACCCAATAAACAAACAAAAATATTTCAGGTTATGCATGTAATTGATGGATTCTGAGGGTTTTCTTCAAACTTTAAGTTTCATTGTTATTCAATTCGCAAAAACCGCAGGTCTTTTTTTCAATCGAGCTTCCTTGCCAGATATGCAACTCTCAAACCGATCACGAATGCGCTGCTTCGAATAATCTCACTTGATCTTACTAATTTCCTAATATCTGCACCTGCACGCAGTGGCGTCGCCACGAAATTCTTCCGGGGGGGGGGGGGGCAATGTTGATAGGGGGCCTCCTGCTCCCCGAAAAGGGGCCTCCACTGTGTTAGGGCCTCCTCTTACTTTTTAGGCTCTTAGTATGGTACCCGAATGGGAACATGATTTCATATTGATGTCTTGTTTGTTCTTGGCATGGTATATAATTTACGCAAAGCGCCATAGCAAGAATCTTTTTTTTTTCGCTGAGAACCGAGCCCTACCAGGGTATAAATAAGCAAATGTAGATAAATACGTCAGTGCCAAAACAAACCAATATCTTTATGCTTTATCGACGAGAAGAATCTTCCCGCTGGCCTCTAGATAGTAGCGAGCTGGTGGGGCTCGTGCTGAGCATATCTTAAAGATATCTCCCATTGATCAACCCACTTCTTTGTTCACCAAGTTTAACTGAATATAGCTGATTTCATCTGAAGGAAAAAATTATCCCGATTCGATGCATGCCACTAAATGTACTGAAACGTGTCTTGAAATCTGATGAATTAGTCAATGAAACTTGTTTACTCGCATATTAGATTAGCTTACTTCGTATGCTAAATATATTAACTACACTGTTATATGCGCAGGCGATAACATCTGGAATGATGATAGTTAGTCCCAGATTTTGATATAACTGTTTTCTAACCACTGATATTTGATATCATTTCTTAAGTTTCAACGTTCAAATTAACATATATGTTCCAAAATCGCAATTATGCAGAGCAGTGATAAGTAACAAATAATTGCAGTGAAGAGCTAGCCTACACTTCGAACTAAACCGGTATAAACATGGCGGCCTGCAATTGATATTAATCGACAATATCTTGAGCTGATTCGTACCAGGCGACTTCACTGAACTACATTACACTACAGGATGCTTTTCTCTTGGGTTGGTGCTTCAGATAGCATTTCAGAGCCGTCACGAGGATTTTGTTTCTAGGGAGTGGCTGTGGAAGAGCCAATTCAGGGGCGTCACCAGAAAATATTCGCGTCGAGGTGGTGCTTTAGCTAGCACGTCAAAAGTCTCACAAGGGAACTGTCTAGGAGGAGATTGTGATGGTGCCAATCCAGGGACGCCATCAGGGATTTGTCGTCATGGTGAAGGTGGTGTCATCACAGACGACGTCATTACCGGACACAAAATGTCTCTCACCTGGTATATGGTCATCAGTCTACCATGTATTACATTCGGCACGATGCTTCTGAATAAGTATACCCCCTGCCTGAATGGGTATAAATGACGCTCTACACAGGGGCGAGTTGACCGGAAAAATTAGCTTACCCACTAGCGAAGGACCAGAACCGCCCCTGTTCTACTGTGCTGAAGTCGAAGGGCCAGAACCGACCCTGTTTCACTGCTGAAGTCCAAGGATCAGGACCGTCCTTGTTTCACTGTGCTGAAGGGCCAGAGCCCACCCTGTTTCACTGTGCTGAAGGACCAGAACCGCCCCTGTCCCAGGACCAGAACCTGAAGTTGAAGGGGCCAGAACCGCCCCTGTTCCACTGTGAAGTCAAAGGATCAGGACCGCCCCTGTTCCACTGTGCTAAGTCGAACGATCAGAACAGCCCCTGTTCTACTGTGCTAAAGTCGAAGGACCAGAACCGACCCTGTTTCACTGCTGAAATCCAAGGATCAGAACCGCCCTTGTTTCACTGCGCTGAAGGGTCAGAACCGACTCTGTTCCTCTGTGTTGAAGGACCAGAACCGACCCTGTCCCACTGTGCTGAAGGACCAGAACCCTGAAGTTGAAGGACCAGAACCGCCCCTGTTCCGCTGTGATAAAGGACCAGAACCACCCGTATTCCACTGTGCTGAAAGAACAGACCCCCCCTGTTCCACTGTTCCGAAGCCGGATCGGTGACGTTCTACTATTTGCTTTGCTTGCAGACTATGTTGCTCACATTTAGTGGTCATGGACGCTGTATGACCAACGCAGTCGATTCGCCCCTTAGCCCAAATAACCAACCAACATTTAGTGGTCTGAGAGTACTTTTACCACGTTCAGTTTATTACCTTTCACATAGACTTGTCATGGTGAAACCAGGCAGTGACAATTGGAGTATTCTATGAGCATGAAATTATTGTTGCTCTGGTGTAGCTTTAAGTCGCTTCCTTCCGTGCAACGAAATATACTCGAGGAGCGGTTACGAATATTTTCCGAACTATGTGCTGAATTGGCAACAGCGAATACACTAAAGTCCCCAGGAATGGAAAAAGCTTAATATGCTTCGAAATGTTGGGACATTTTTTCGGCACGTGCTTAGTGTATATGGTAGATTTCGAGGATCACATCGTTTTCGTGGAGCAAGTCATTATATGTGGAGAGGTGTACTTCAGAATTGTCGACATCAGCAAAATACTTCATACGAGGAAGTATGCGGTACTTGTGCTCCCAGCCCCCTTTGCCGGTGCCCCGTAACTCCCATGGTGTCGCCTGACTGTGCGATGCTGCTCATTCTGCACCAGTAAATCATTCTGATAGCCTGGTCTTAGGACAACAAAGTTTCTCTTTGTCCCCACAACGAGTAAAATGTCCATCTACCAATTAAACCTGCCGAGTTAGGTTAATTTTTAACGGAACGGGGGCGAACTTGATGGTTTCGGAGAGCCGATACCTTGCCGTTATCGATGATGGGGTGCTGAGTGGAAAGACAGCCTTGATTAAAGTGTTCAGGCAGTTCTTAGGATGATACATACAGTACAGCTTTCCTAAGTTGTGCAGGCTGTTGTCTCAACCATCTCCCAATCACTCCACAACAAAGCGGAACGGACGAACCAATCCAGGTGCGACGTTGCGAAATTAAAAGCAAAATATTACATATTTGGTGCATATTTGAGACCGTTCATTTGGTAATGTGTCCCAAGAAAATGTGTAACAATGACTCAAACTTTTCTTTTTGGGAATGATCATAGTGAAAAGAATAAAAGGTTTTCGATATTACTGACAGCGAGGAAGACAAAGAGGCATGAGAGACAACCATTAAGAGCAATAATAAATATGAAGAATATTAACAATTGAATGTACCAATAATGAAAAGTAAATGAACTATCATATATTTCTGTCTCCAATTAGATTCATGGGAATGGTAAGACACAATTATTAGTCATAAAATATATATATATATCATACTAGTCGTACTATAATCAGTGGCGTCGCCACGAAATTCTTCCAGGGGGGGCAATGTTGATAGGGGGGCCTCCTGCTCCCCGAAAAGTGGCCTCCACTGTGTTAGGGCCTCCTCTTGCTTGTTAGGCTCTTAGTATGGTTCCCGAATGGGAACATGATTTCATATTGATGTCTTGTTTGTTCTTGGCATGGTATATAATTTACGCAAAGCGCAATAGGAAGGATCTTTTTTTTCGCTGAGAACCGAGCCATACCAGGGTATAAATAAGCAAATGTAGATAAATACGTCAGTGCCAAAACAAACCAATATCTTTATGCTTTATCGACGAGAAGAATCTTCCCGCTGGCCTCTAGATAGTAGCGAGCTGGTGGGGCTCGTGCTGAGCATATCTTAAAGATATCTCCCATTGATCAACCCACTTCTTTGTTCACCAAGTTTAACTGAATATAGCTAGGTTCATCCCTACTGTTAGTCATTCCCACCAGCTTGATCTCATAAACAAACTTAAACGATCATTTCTCAGTCCCAGGACAACAATTTCGCGAAGGTGACAACGAGCAGTGGATTGAATTGGTTTTCTAATCGTCATCTTAGGGATTTATGAATTTTTTCATAACATTTGGTGCTGGCTGCAAGGCACTTGGCACAGAAGCTAAAATAATAAATACTCCGCGAATAAATTCACGGCAAGAACAAGCATTGAACAACCATGCATCAATGGCAATGCAACAATGCAACAATGACAATGCATAAATAATGCAAAACCTTCGAATTCCACGCCGTCACGCCCATGGTTATCGCTGTGCTGTACCGTTTTGTAAGTTATGTCGTTGACAAGGTACTGAAGCTGGGAAGCTCTAATCATGCAGGCTGTAATCACAGAAGACAACTTTGTAGGAAGAAAATACATTTTAAAACATCATTCCTCCCATTTAATATGGGACATCGGTGTTGTTTGTATGCTTGTGAGGGGGAATTTACCCCCGCAATGTTGGCTTTGCTCCATGGGCGTAAGTTTCTGAAAATTATTGGGAGACCAGTGACGCACCCATATTTGCGTCAAGGACCGGGGGCAAACGTATTTGGAGGGGGTGCAACTACTGAATAAAGTCTTCCGATGTCGACCACTATATTGTCAAAGGGGAACTTATTAAATAAAATAATTAGTGATCAACTGAATTATCCTGTGGAGAGGCCTAAACTACCACTATCGTTTCTGATTCGTCGGATTTCAACCCTAGCTCCCACAACCTGTTCAAATGTATTCTTTTGGTATTCCTTGATAAGTCACCTCACACTGCTGAAATTACACCTGCACAAATCACTTTAAAATGTAAAATTTTCCAATTTCAGACATTCCAGTTCATAGTGCCCGGTCGCCACGACGCCAACGTTAGTGCACGTGCACACCCATCTTGCGCATTCGGCGCATTCGCCACACTTCGTGCGATGCTACGGATTCTGCTGGGCCTCCTACGCTTTGTTAATTGCTGCCACATGATAGACTTGCGCCATATCTGACGTGATGAAATGCTTCGTATGGGCGTTCGCTGCGAAAATTCGATTAATTAAATTCGATCATTAGTTCCCTTCTTACCCTATTTTATGGTGAAGAAATGCGGATACCCGCTGAACTTTGATGCACCTCATATCTTTGATTAAACATGCTTCCAGGTTGGCTACCGAACCGAAGCCCTGCCTGAGTGTACTTCTTTGGACCCGTTTCGTATTTCTTCGTCTACGGATGTGTCTTAAGGCTCCAATTCTTTTTTGTTAGAGGCCCAACGCAATTTTCGAAACCCCTGCTCGTTTTATGGTTTTGTTGCTTTTTTTTGCGCACCGAATATTTTTTTTAGTTGTCGGGGCGCTTTCAAAGATCTCGATGTGTTTGCTAAGTGCCCGGTATTTTTGTTCGTTTTGGATCATGTTGCTTTTTGCGGCCCCAGCCTCTTTTCAGGCCCTTGTGCGGTCATATGGCCCCTGTGTGCCTTGAGAGCTTCCGGTGTTTTTGTTTTTTGTTTTTTTTAGTGTTCCCGGTATATATAGTTATGGCTACAACGCATGTTTTCGGACCCTGCCGCTTTTTACGAGACTGCGCTTTGAAGGGCCAGTCGCATTTTCGGTCCCCGTTGTGCTCTTAGGGTCCCGCTGTGTTTATTTGGGGCTTCTGACGCACATTTGTGGGGCCCCAGTACGATTTTGAGGCTTCGGTGCGTTTTTTCTGGGTCCCAGCGCGACTTATCGCGCCCAGGCGCGTGGTTCCGGGACCCAACGCCAGTTATCTAGGCTCAATGCGATTTTTGTGGATCTCTTCTGAATTTTCTTTAACTTCCGAATCCTGCCCTGATGTTTCGAGTCCCTGGTGCCATGTTTTTGTATCTCACCTCGATTTTCTTCGAGCTCCGGTATGTTTTTCGATGCCGTACGCGATTTGTCAAGGCATCTGATGACATGTTCGGTGCTCCAGAACCATTGTCCTGACCCGGACTTTTTTGCAATCCCTCCTGATTTTGGAGGGCTCCGGCTTTATTTTTCGGATACCGATGGGACTTTGGGGGTCACACGGTGCCTATGTGGGGCCATAGACGCCAATTGTTGGCAGCCCCGACGTTAATTTTTGATGCCCAGACCAAATTTTTGGTACTACCGATGGGTCCGAGGGCGAAATTCTTGGTACTACCGAATTGTGGGTCCGAGCGCGAAATTTGGTGGGACCGGTTCGAGTTTGCGGGGCGCGTTGTACTTAGCTGTGACCCCAACGCGATCTTGTCGGTTCCTGTTGCAGATTTTCGTGCCTCGGAGCGAGTTTTCTGGGGCCCGACGTATTTACTTTGAGCCCCTACGCGAATTCTGGTGGACCGACGCGAATTTGTGTGGTCCCAGCGCGACTTTTGGGGGCATCGGCTCGATTCTTGGGAGCATATCCCTCTTAGGAGGGAGGGGCCATTTGCCCCTTTGATATGTCACTGCGGCCACCGAAGGAGTTCTATTTTTTCTATAGGTCCTTATGTGATATTTTTGGGTCCTGGTACGATTCTTCGGTCTCCAGGTGCGATTTTTTTCGGTGCCCTGACACGTTTTTTTTCCAGTGCCCAACGGGTTTTGCGGGGACTTTGACCCGATTTTTTTGGGGCGCAGAGTGACATTCCGGTTGATAATTGATTTTTTGGGCAGCAGCAACCTTTGGGGTCCAGGCGCGACTTTTTTGGTCCCCAGTGAGATTTTCGAAGGCTGCGACGCGACTTTTTTTAGTCCAATGTAATCTTTTGTGTCCCGACGTCATTTGCTTGGATCCCTAGCGCGAGTTTTAGCGACCTCGACACTTTGTGGGTGTCCAATACGTTTTGGATGCTTTTGGTGTCATTGTTGGGGCCCAAGAGTGATTATCCATGTCCGGATTGTCCATGCTTCATTTGTGTCCAAATGATACTGGTGGGGAACGGTACGACTAATCGTGCCCCTAGCGTGATTTTCATGATCCGGGCGTGAATTTTTGGTACCCATAGGCTCAGCGAGATTTTCAGGGGCCCCGGCCGGATCTTTTTGGGCCCATGTCGTGATTTTCAAGTACCCCGGCACGACTCCTGCCATTTCAGGTGCTTCTAGCAAATTATAGACCTCCTCTCGCGTCTTAGGGGTGTCGTCTCATTTCCTGGAGCTTCTTTACCGGTTTTGGACGTCTTCTCGTCCCTCCTACCCTCCTCCATATTCAATGGTCCTCTTCTCCCGTTTTGGAGGACCTCCTCCCACATCCTGGGGCCCCTTTAACATGGCATGGGACTTCCTCTCATGTTCCAGGGGCATCCTCTGCCAAATTAGGGGCCTCCTGCCACGCCTCGTGGGCCTCCTCCTTTGTCCTCGCAAAGCTTACCCGTCTTGAGGGATCTTCAATTTTGGAAACCTCGCCTCCTTCCATACCTGCTACCTACCACTCCCATTTTAAGGGCCTTCTCTCATTTCCTGGGAATTCCCTCCGGTCGTCGGGGCCTCATTCGGCCCTGGAGACCTCCTACTCCATCTCGAGGGACTCCTCTCGAGTCCGGCAGGGCCTCCTTTTTTCTTTTGGAAGCTTTCTTTTTCAAATTAGGGGCCTCCTCTCACGTCTTCGGGGCCTCCTGTTCCGCGTTTTGATTCTATCATTTCCCATTTTAAGGTTGGCCTCTTATCTCCTGGTGGACTCTTGTTCTCTCTTAGGTGGCTCCTCTTCCAAATTACACACAACCTTTCCTATCTCAGTTACCTTGTCATTTCCTGGGGACCTTCTTGCCCGTCTTGAAGCCTTCTTTCTCGCCTGGGAGCCATCCCTCTTATCTAATGGCCATTCTCTCCTATTTTAGGGGCTTCCTCGTGCATCATAGGGTCTCTTTCCAATCATATATCGTCCTCTTCCGAATTAGGTGCTTCCTGCCACTATTCTGGATTATCCTTTTCTATCTTGGTGGAACCTTACCCGTTTCGGGGACTGCTTTTACGTCTCCGAAACCTCATCGCATATCCAGTGGCTTTCTCTTCCGTCTTAGGGCCTTCTCTCATATTCTGAGGTCTCCCTTCCCGTATTGGGGCCTCCTTTGCAATCCTGGGGGCCTCCTTTGCAATCCTGAGGGCCTCCTTTGCAATCCTGGGGGCCTTCCTTTGTAATCCTGGGGGCCTCATTTGCAATCATGGGAGTCTCCTTTGCAATCCTGGGGCCTCCTTTGCAATCCTGGGGGCCTCCTTTACAATCCTGTGGGCCTCCTTTACAATCCTGTGGGCTTCCTTCGCAATCCTGAGGGCCTCCTTTGCAATCCTAGGGGCCTCCTGTGCAATCCTGGGGCCTCCTTTGCAATCCTGGAGGCCTCCTTTTGCAATCATGGGGGTCATGGGGGTCTAAAAAAGGTGAGCAAGGAGGCCGACGAGACAGAAGAGCATGCTGTCAAGGAGGTCCCAAGTCTGGCAACGAGACCCCCGCGAAATCTAATTAGGTCATAATATAAGACGTAGGACAGAGATTGGCAGTAGGCCCCAGGACGAAAAGGGTGCAACCGAGACGGGCAGGAAGCCACCCAGGTTAGACAAGAAGGCTTCCGATGGGTGGCAGGATATTCTTAATTTGGAAAACGAGGCCCCCCAAGATGGAAGAGGAGGCCCCTACAATAGAAAATAAGGAATGATAGGAGATATTTCTCCGGACGCAAGAGGGAGCCCCAATATGGGTAAGAAGGTCTTCGCAGGAATGAGAGAAGGCCACTGAGACCAGCCAGATGAGGCCCATATTTTGGAAGAGGAGGACCCTAGGAGAGAAGATTTGGGACTATGACACAAAAGCACCCCTGCTAAGAGGATAATGAGGCTCCACACACAGGTGAGGAGGCCTCCAAGGCGTGAGAGGAGGCCTCTAATTTGAAAACGGAGTCACCTAGGAGAGGATAGGAGGCCCCAGAAATCAAGAGAGTGCCGACAATTGGCACGGAGGCCCCCAAGATTGCAAATGAGGCCCCAGGATTGCAAAGGATGCCCCCCAGGATTGCAAAGGAGGCCCACAGGATTGCAAAGGATTGCAAAGGAGGCCCCTATGATTGCATAGGAGGCCCCAGGATTGCAAAGGAGGCCCACATGATTGCAAAGGAGGCCCCCATGATTGCAAAGGAGGCCCCCAGGATTGCAAAGGAGACCCCAATACGGGAAAGGAGGCCCCAGCAAATGAGAGGAGGCCCTAAGATGGAAGAGAAAGCCAGTGGATATGAAATGAGGTTTCGGAGACGCAAAACCGGCCCCAAAACCGGTAAGGTTCCACCAAGGTCGAAAAGGATGATCCAGAAACGTGGCAGGAGACACCTAATGCGGAAGAGGACGACACAAAATTTAAATGAGACCCCATGATGAACGAGGAGGCCCAGAAAATAGGAAAGAAAGACCACTAGATAAGAGGGATGGCTCCCAGGCGAGAAAGAAGGCTCTAAGACGGGTAAGAAGGTTCCCAGAAAATGACAAGGGAACTGAGATAGGAAAGGTTGCTTATAATTTGGAAGAGGAGGCACCTGGGAGAAGAGGAGTCCACCAGGAGAAAAGAGGCCACCCTTAAAATGGGAAAAGATCGAATTAAAACGCAGAGCAGGAGGCCCCCAAGACGTGAGAGTAGCCCCTAATTTGAAAAAAGAAGGTCTCTAGAAGAGAAAAGGAGGCCCCTGCCGGACTCGAGAGGAGTCCCTCAAGACGGAATAGGAGGTCTCCAGGGCCGAATGAGGCCCTGAAGACCGGAAGGAGTTCCCAGGAAATGAGAGGAGGCCCTTAAGATGGGAGGTAGGTAGCAGGTATGGAAGGAGGTGATGTTTCCAAAATTGAAGATGCCCTCAAGACGGGTAGGCTTTGCTAGGACAAAGGAGGAGGCCCACGAGGCGTGGCAGGAGGCCCCTAATTTGGCAGAGAATGCCCCTGGAACATGAGAGGAAGCCCATGCCATGTTAAAGGGGTCCCATGATATAGGAGGAGGCCCTCCATGACGGGAGAAGGGGGCCATTGAATATGGAGGAGGGTAGGAGGCACGAGAAGACATCCAAAACCGGTAAAGATGCTCCAGGAAATGGGACGAGACCCCTAAGACGCGAGAGGAGGCCTATAATTTGCAAGAAGCCCCTAAGAAAGTGGTAGGGGTCGTGCCGGGGTACTTGAAAATCACGACATGGTCCCAAAAAGAGCCGGCAGGGGCCACTGAAAATCACGCTGAGCCTGGGAGTACCAAAAAGTCAAGCCCGGACCATGAAAATTACGCTGGGGGCACGACAGGTCGTACCGCTCCCTAACAGTCTCATTGGGACACAAATGAAGCCTGGGCGAAGAAAAACAATCCGGACATGGATAATCACTCTTGGGCCCCAACAATGACGCCAAAAGCCTCAAGACGTGTTGGAGGCCCATAAAGTGTCGAGGTCGCTAAAACTCGCGCTAGGGATCCAAGCAAATGACGTCGGGACACGAAAGATTACATTGGACTCAAAAAAGTAGCGTCGCAGCCCTTGAAAATCACACTGGGGGCCCAAAAGGTCGCGCCAGGCCCCAAAAGTTGCAGCTGCTCTAACAAATCAATTCTCAACCGGAATGTCACTCTACGGCCTCAAAAATTGGGTCAGTCCCCCAAAAACCCGTTGGGCACCGGACAAAAAACGTCAGGGCATCGATAAAAAAAATCACACCGGGAGACTGAAGAATCGTACCGGGACCCAAAAATATAACATAAGGACCTTTAGAAAGATAGAACTCGATGTCCAAAAAGTTCACACCGAGACTCGATCGAATCGACCCCAGCACCGGCAAATTGAGCACAGGTCCGGAAAAAATCATCCGGAGGGCTTTTACACTCCGAAAAGTGCCATCGGCTGAAAAAAAAACTCCTTCGGTAGCCGCAGTGGCATACCAAAGGGGCAAATGTCCCCTCACTCCTAAGAGTGATAAGCTCCCAAGAATCGTGCCGGGGCCCCAAAAAGTCGCGCTGGGGCCACAAAAATTCGCGTCGGTCCACCAGAATTCGCGCAGGGGGCTGACCCGATAAATACGGCGGGCCCAGAAAACTCGCTCCGAGGCCCGAAAATCTGCAACAGGAACCGCTAAGATCGCGTTGGGGTCACAGCTAAGTACAACGCGCCCCGCTAACTCGAACCGATTCCCCAAATATCGCGTTCGGGACCCACAATTCCCATCGGTAGTCCCAAAAAATTGGTCTGGGCATCAAACATTCACGTCGGGGCTCCCAAAAATTGGCCTCTAGGGCCCCACATAAGCACAGTGTGGCCCCAAAAATCGCATCGGTATCCACCGAAAAATAATCAAGCCGGAGCCTTCCAAAATAAGGAGGGATTCCAAAAAATAACTGTCCGGGTCAGGAAAATGGCTCTGGAGCACCGAACATATCATCAGATGCCTTCACAAATCGCGTACGGCCCAGAAACACATACCGGAGCTCGAAAAAAAATCGAGGTGAGATACAAAAACATGGCGCCAGGGGCTCGACAAATCAGGCCGGGATTCGGACTTTAAAGAAAATTCAGAAGAGATCCACAAAATGGCGTTGAGCCCAGGAAACTGGAGTTCGGTCCCCGGAACCACGCGCCTGGGCGCGATAAGTCGCGCTGGGACCCAGACAAATCGCACCGAAGCCCCATAATTGTACTGGGGCCCCACAAATGTGCGTCAGAAGCCCCAAATAAACACAGCGGGACCCTAAGAGCACAACGGGGGCCGAGTGCCACTGGCCCTCCAAAGCGCACAGTCTCGTAAAAAGCGACAGGGCCTTAAAACATGCGTTGCAGCCTTAAATAAACATACCGGGAGCTCTAAAAATATGCACCGGAAGCTCTCAAGGCACGCGGGCCATGCGACCGCACAAGGGCCTGAAAAGAGGCTGGGGCCGCAAAAAGCAGCATGGTCCCAAAACGAACAAAAAGACCGAGTACTAAATAAAAGCTTCGGGATCTTTGAAAGCGCCCCGACACCTAAAAAACAATCCTCGGTGCACAAAAAGCAACAAAACCCTAAAGAGAGCAGGGGTTTCGAAAATGTGTTGGACTCCTAACAAAAATGGATTGAAGCCCTAAGACACATCCGTAGACGAAGAAAGACGAAACGGGTGCAAAAAGAACACTGAGGCAGAGCCTCGGTTCGGTAACCAATCTGGGAGCATATTTAATCAACGATATGAGGTGCATCAAAGCTCAGCGGGTATCCGCATTTCTTAACCACTATAAAATGTTGGAAATAGGGAACTAATGATCGAATTTAATTTATCGAATTTTCGCAGCGAACGTCCATGCGAAGCATTCCAGCACGTCAAATATGGCGCAAGTCTATCATGTGGCAACAATTAGCAAAACGTAGGAGGCCTAGCAGAAACCTTAGCATCACACGAAATGTGGCGAATGCGCCGCATGCGCAAGATGGATGTGCATGTGCACGAACGTTGGCGTCGTGGAGAGCGGGCGTGGAGCACCGTACATATTATCAGATGCCTTCACAAATTGCGTACGGCACCGAAAACAAACCGGATCTCGAACAATCGAGGTGGGATACAAAAACATGGCGCCAAGGGCTCGAGAAATCAAGACGCGATTCGGACTTTTACAAAAATCAGAAAAGATTCACAAAAATCGTATTGAGCCCAGAAAACTGGGGTTGGGTCTCCGGAACCACGCGCCTGGGCGCGATAAGTCGCTCTGGGACCTAGAAACATCGTACCAAAGCCCCAAAATTGTACTGGGGCCCCACAAGTGTGCGTCAGAAGCCCAAAATAAACACATCGGGACCCTAAGAGCACAACTGGGGCCGAAAATACAACTGGCCCTCCAAAGCGCACAGAGTCTCACAAAAAGCGATAGGGCCTTAACACATGCGTTGCAGCCATAAATATACATGCCGGGAGGTCCAAAAAATACACCGGAAGCTCTCAAGGCACACAGGGGTCATGATAACGCACAAGAGCCTGAAAAAGTGGCTTGGGCCGCAAAAGGCAACATGGTTCTAAAACAAACAAAAAGACCGGGCGCTAAATAAACACATCGGATCTTCGAAAACGCCATTGCACGTTAAAAAAAATCATCTGTGCACAAAAATGCAACAAACCCTAAAACGAGCAGGGTTCGAAAATGTTTTAGGCCCCTAACAAAAATGGATTGGAGCCATAATACACAATCATAGACCAAGAAAGACGCAACGGGTCCAAAAAAGAACGCTGAGGCAGGGCCTCGGTTCGGTAGCCAATCTGGGAGGATAGCAGCAAAGATATGAAGGCATCAAAGCTCAGCGGAAACCGTATTTCATAACTACCAGAAAATGTGGGAAGTAGGAAACTAATGATCGAATTTAATCAATCGACCTTTCGCAGCGAACGCCCATACGAAGCATTCCACCACGTTAAATATGGCGCAAGTCTATCATGTGGCAGCAATTAGCAAAACGCAGAAGGCCTAGCAGAAACCGTAGCATCGCACGAAATGTGTCGAATGCACCGAATGCGAAAGATGGGTGTGCACGTGCACTGACGTTGCCGTCGTGGCGACCGGGTGCTATGAACTGGAATGCCTGAAATTGTGAAAAAAATGTATTTTAAAGTGGTGGGTAATACATTTTAAATTGAAGTTATGGGCCTAATACATCTTCCAAACCCTGCTCGTTTTAGGGCTTTGTTGCTATTTTTAGTGCACCGAGTATTTTTTTCCGTGTCAGGGCGTCTTCGAAGATCCCGATGTGTTTATTTAGCTCCCGGTCGTTTTGTACGTTTTGGAACCATGTTACCTTTTGTGGCCCCAGCCTCTTTTTCAGGCCTTGTGCGTTCTCATGGCCCCTGTGCGCCTTGCGAGCTTGCAGTGTTTTTTTTTAGAGCTCCCGGTATGTTTATTTAGGGTTGCAACGCATGTTTTAAGGCCCTATCGCTTTTTGGGAGACTCTGTGCGCTTTGGAGGGTTAGTTGTATTTTCAGGCACCGTTGTACACTTAGGGTCCCGCTGTGTATATTTGGGGCTTCTGACGCACATTTGTGGGGCCCCAGTACGATTTTGGGGCTTCGGTGCGATTTTTCTGGGTCCCAGCGCAACTTATCGCGCCCAGGCGCGTGGTTCCGGAGACCCAACGCCAGCTTTCTGGGTTCAACGCGATTTTTGTGGATCTTTTCTGTTTTTTTAAAGCAAAATGTAGCAGGCCTAGCAGAAACCGTAGCATCGCATGAAGTGTGGCGAATGCGCCGAATGCGCAAGATGGGTGTGCATGTGCACGAACGTTGGCGTCGTGGCGACCGGGCGCTATGAACTGGAATGTCTGAAATTGGGAAAGTTTACATTTTAAAGTATAGGTATAGGTGTAATTTCAGCAGTGTGAGGTGACTTATCAAGGGATACCAAAAGAAAACATTCTAACAGGGTGGGGGAGTTAGGGTTGAAATCCCACGAATCAGAAACGATAGTGGTAGATTAGGCCCCTCCATAGGACAATTCAGTTGATCACTAATTATTTTATTTAAAAAGGTTCCCTTTGATAAAATAGTGGTCGAAATCCGAGGACTTTTTAATTGGGTAGGTGGACACCCTCCAAATACGTTTCCCACCCTCCCCCTTGACGAAAATATGGTATGCTACTGGTCTCCCAATCATTTTCAGAAACATGGGGCAAAGCCAACATTGAGGGGGCAAATTCCACTAACAAGCATACAAAACAACACCGATGCCCCATACAAATTGGGAGGAATGATGTTTTGAATGCATTTTCTTCCTACAAACTTGTCTTCTGTGATTACAGCCTGCATGATTAGAGCTTCCCAGCTTCAATGCCTTCTCAAAGACGTCATTTACAAAACAGTGCAGCACAGCGAAAACCATGGGCGTGACGGCGTGGAATTTGAAGGTTTTGCATTATTTATGCATTGCCATTGTTGCATTGTTGCATTGTCATTTATGCACTGTTGTTCAATGCTTGTTCTTGCGGTGAATTTGTTCGCTGAGGATTTATTATTTTAGCTTGTGTGCCAGGTGCCTTGCAGCCAGCGCCAAATGTTATAAAAAAATAATAAATCCCTAAGATGGCGACAAGAAAACCAATTAAAGCCACTTCTCATCACCTTCGCAAAATTGTCGTCCTAGGACTGAAATGGTCGTTTAAGCTTACTTATGACATCAAGTTGGTGGGAATGACTAACAGTAGTGATGAATCTAGCTATATTCAGTTAGACTTGGTGGACATAGAAGTGGGCTGATCAATGGGAGATATCTTTAAGATATGTGTTCACAAGGGCGTCGCCACCGGGGGGGGCAGGGGCAGTCCCCCCCCCTGCCGTCAAACAGGGGGGGCAGAAAAGTGAGCAATGAGGCCGACGAGACACGAGAGGAGGCCTCCAAGACGTGAGAGGAGGCCCATAATTTGAAGAAGGAGTCACCAAGGAGAGGATAGGAGGCCCCAGAAATCACGAGAGTGCCAACAATTGGCACGGAGGCCCCCAGGAATGCAAAGGATGCCCCCAGGATTGCAAAGGAGGCCTCCAGGATTGCAAAGGAGGCCTCCAGGATTGAAAAGGAGGCCCCCAGGATTGCAAAGGATGCCACCAGGATTGTAAAGGAGGCCCCCAGGTTAGCAAAGGAGCACTCAAGGATTGCAAAGGAGGCCCCCAGGATTGCAAAGGATGCCACCAGGATTGTAAAGGAGGCCCCCAGGTTTGCAAAGGAGGACTCAAGGATTGCAAAGGAAGCCCCCAGGAATGCAAAGGAGGCCCCCAGGATTGCAAAGGAGGCCTCCAGGATTGCAAAGGAGGCCCCCAGGTTTGCAAAGGAGGACTCCAGGATTGCAAAGGAGACCCCCAGGAATGCAAAGGAGGCCCTCACGATTGCAAAGGAGGCCTCCAGGATTCAAAGGAGGCCCCGTAAGGAGGCCCCAGGATTGCAAGGAGGCCTCCAGGATTACAAAGGAGGCCCCCAGGATTGCAAAGGGAGGCCCCAGGATTGCAAAGGAGGCCTCCAAAAAAAAAAAAAAAGAAAAAAAAAGGTTAAAGAAAAAAAAAGAAAAAAAAAAGAAAAAAAAAAAAAAGAAACTAAAATAGGAGAGAATGGATAGAAGGGGGATGGAAGATGAAAGCTTTGGAACAATTGGCGTCTATGGCCCCCCCCAACCCGAGGAAAACCCAAAGGGAGAAAAAAGGAAAAAAAAAGAAAAAAAAAAAAAAAAAAAAAAAAAAGAAAAAAGATAAAAAAAAAAAAAAAAAAACACCGGAAGCTCTCAAGGCACACAGGGGCCATATGACCGCACAAGGGCCTGAAAAGAGGCTGGGGCCGCAAAAAGCAACATGATCCCAAAACGAACAAAAATACCGGGCACTAAGTAAACACATCGAGATCTTTGAAAGCGCCCCAAGAAAAAAAAAAAAAAATCGGTGCGCAAAAAGAAGCAACAAAACCCTAAAACGAGCAGGGGTTTCGAAAATGCGTTGGGCCTCTCACAAAAATGAATTAGAGCCTTAGGACACATCCGTAGACGAAGAAATACGAAACGGGTCCAAAGAAGTACACTCAGGCAGGGCTTCGGCTCGATAGCCAACCTGGAAGCATGTTTAATCAAAGATATGAGGTGCATCAAGGCTCAGCGGGTATCCGCATTTCTTCACCATAAAATATGGTAAGAAGGGAACTTATGATCGAATTTAAGTAATCGAATTTTCGCAGCGAACGCCGATACGAAGCATTTCCCACGTCATATATGGCGCAAGTCTATCATGTGGCAGCAATTAACAAAGCGTAGGAGGCCCAGCAGAATCCGTAGCATCGCACGAAGTGTGGCGAATGCGCCGAATGCGCAAGATGGGTGTGCACGTGCACTAACGTTGGCGTCGTGGCGACCGGGCACTATGAACTGGAATGTCTGAAATTGGAAAATTTTACATTTTAAAGTGATTTGTGCAGGTGTAATTTCAGCAGTGTGAGGTGACTTATCAAGGAATACCAAAAGAATACATTTGAACAGGTTGTGGGAGCTAGGGTTGAAATCGGACGAATCAAAAACGATAGTGGTAGATTAGGCCCCTCCACAGGATAATTAAGTTGATCACTAATTATTTTATTTAAAAAGTTCCCCTTTTACAAAATCGTGGTCGAAATCGGAAGACTTTATTCAGTAGTTGGACCCCCTCCAAATACGTTTGCCCCCTTTCCTTGACGCAAATATGGGTGCGTCACTGGTCTCCCAATAATTTTCAGAAACCTACGCCCATGGAGCAAAGCCAACATTGCGGGGGTTAATTCCCCCTCACAAGCATACAAAACAATACCGATGTCCCATATGAAATGGGAGGAATGATGTTTTAAAATGTATTTTCTTCCTACAAAGTTGCCTTCTGTGATTACAGCCTGCATGATTAGAGCTTCCCAGCTTCACTACCTTCTCAACGACATAACTTACAAAACGGTACAGCACAGCGATAACCATAGGCGTGACGGCGTGGAATTCGAAGGTTTTGCATTATTTATGCATTGTCATTGTTGCATTGTCATTGTTGCATTGTTGCATTACCATTGATGCATGGTTGTTTAATGCTTGTTCTTGCCGTGAATTTATTCGCGGAGTATTTATTATTTTAGCTTCTGTGCCAAGTGCCTTGCAGCCAGCACCAAATGTTATGAAAAAAAATTCATAAATCCATAAGATGACGATCAGAAAACCAATTCAATCCACTTCTCGTTGTCACCTTCGCGAAATTGTTGTCCTGGGACTGAGAAATGATCGTTTAGGTTTGTTTAAGAGATCAAGCTGGTGGGAATGACTAACAGTAGTGATGAACCTAGCTATATTCAGTTAAACTTGGTGAACAAAGAAGTGGGTTGACCAATGGGAGATATCTTTAAGATATGCTCAGCCCGAGCCCCACCAGCTCGCTACAATCTAGAGGCCAGCGGGAAGATTCTTCTCGTCGATAAAGCATAAAGATATTGGTTTGTTTTGGCACTGACGTATTTATCTACATTTGCTTATTTATACCCTGGTATGGCTCGGTTCTCAGCGAAAAAAAAGATTCTTGCTATTGCGCTTTGCGTAAAATATATACATGCCAAGAACAAACAAGACATCAATATGAAATCATGTTCCCATTCGGGAACCATACTAAGAGCCTAAAAAGCAAGAGGAGGCCCTAACACAGTGGAGGCCCCTTTTCGGGGAGCAGGAGGCACCCTATCAACATTGCACCCCCCTGGAAGAATTTCGTGGCGACGCCACTGTGTGTTCAGCACCAGTCCGCCAGTTCGCTGGAATGTAGAGGCTAGCGGGAAGATTATTCTGGTCGAGAAAGCATGAAGACATTGGTTTGTTTTGACACTTAGGTATTTATCCACATTTACTTATATGTACCCTGGCATGGCTCAGCTCTCAGCGATAAAAAAAAGATTGCTATTGCGTTTTGCGTAAATGATGCACCATGCCAAGAACAAACAAGACATCAATATGAAATCATGTTTCCCATCCTTGAACCATACCAAGAGCCTAAAAAACAATAGGGGGCCCCCTTCGGGGAGCAGGAGGCCCCTTCCAACATTGCCCCCCCCCCCCGGAAGAATTTCGTGGCGACGCCACTGCTCTTACAAATAGCTTTGGCTGATGGAGGGGGCGAGGTTTTGGCAACTTCGGGACCACTATCCGAGAAAACCATACTCACTCCCCTTTCCCAGTAACGCTGAAACAATTATGCTCGATTGACTCAATATCAAAACTGAAACTATATGGATGTTGTTTTATGTACTTTTCAGGGGCAAGTGTCCCCCTTTATGCCTCCCCCACCAACAAAAAACTTTTAACATGGGACCATATGGACTGTGCCCCCCTCCAATCCATTTTGGTCCGCATATTGCGTTCATGTATTGAGCTCCCCAATAATTTTAAGAAATCACCTCCAGTGAGCGCAACTTTCAATGTGGATCTTTCAGCGTTTCGGCGGTCGCAATCTCAACTAAAATTCATCAATTTTCCGGAAGATGTCGCTGCCAGCTTTGTTTACAGTCAGCTGGCCCACGGACAGCGCCATTTGTGGCGCCTTGCCTGCAAACTCGATCAGTGTCGCTGCTGGATCACTGCTGGGTTGGGTGCTGGAAGGGGTGGTGGTGTGTCGTTGGAGGCAAGGTTGTAGGTTACAATCTTGGAGTCTTCTTTCTAAAAATTTGGTGGTGGTGTGTATTTAAAAACTGAAATCTCCAAGTCACAGCTATAAGCAAAACTCTTTATTATACGGTGGATCCTCGCGAGTGAACCTCGAAAACCGACACTGCTTTGCAAGATGAGGGCGTTTGTTTTTATAACTATTAGTATTTGTGCAGTTCTCACGGGAAGCCACTGTTCTGCACATAAAGACCATGGTAAGTGTAAAAGTATTGGAGGGAATTGTGTAAACTCCGCGTTCTAGGAGTCAAAATTAACATAGCAATTGATGCAATCCCATCCAATAGAAAATTTCATCATGATTTAGATACCTACCTGGGTACCCCTACTTACCTACATGAGCTATCCAGGTATCCGGACTACCTAGATATCTACCTGTACTTAGCACCTAGGTATGAAGGCACCTACCTGCCTAGATGCCCACTGGCATGTCTAGGAGGGGCATGGGTACCATGCCTTCACTAGAATTGCATGTTCTTAGAATCAGAAAATGTTGTCTTGAGTGGACCCATCGAATGATAGTCCACTTAAGACAACTGTTCAGAACTGAAGACTTTTTGGTAAATTTGTGCTATTTGGTGTTTTATTAATTCTTGGAATTTATATTTCCAATGCAATGTTTATGCATTTGACTAAGGTGATGGGACCACTTTTTTTCCTGTGAAAATAATTACTTTTTAGGTTGTGAGCAAAATAACCCTGAAAAGTGGCTTCAAGTTAGGTGACATAGTATAGAAAGCAATGTTTCAATACAATTATGATAGGGTTAGGCTAGGTTTGGCTAGGTTATTCCACTTTTCTAAACAATATTTGGATGCTATATTATTCAAATTAAGCCCACTTTTTGGTGTTGTTTTACCTGCCAACTGAAAAATAAGTATTTGCAGAGTAAATTACTGGTCACATCATGTTAACCATGCCCATAAACATTGCAGGAGAAAAATATATTCCAAGACTTCAATAAAATACTTTCAAGCACAACTTCATCTAAATTTATTCACACTATTGAGTATAATAGCACTTTGATTGTTCATATATGGCATAATTCAGATCACTGAAACAACATAGTGACCAGGCATTGCTCTATTCTCTGACTTTGATACTTAAAAAACTCAAATTATGATGCATTCATGGTTTAAGATGAACAAACATATTTGCTTATTCATGCTCTGAAGGATGTAGTAATCATTCCATTCAATGCTTCCTGTGCCTAATCATGGATTTCATTTCTTTTGAATGCATCAATTATTTATTCAGTACAATGCATTGTTAGTAAGTTATGCTTATTCTTGTTACATGGAAAATAATTTAGTATTCTTGTTGGTTTCAGAATGGTTTGAAGAACTTGTGTGCAGACTCTCATAATTTGCAATGCAGTGATACAGATCATGGTGGTTCTTTTTCATATGTGATGATACAATTTGACTTTTTGAAGTAGGTATGCACATTGGTATATACATATATGAATGCATATATATATATATATATATATATATATATATATATATATATATATATATATATATGTGTGTGTGTGTGTGTGCATGTATTTAGGTGTATTTGTATATGCATATGTATATGCATATGTATATGCATATGCATATATATATATATATATATATATATATATATATATATATATATATATATATATATATATATATATATATATGCATCTGTGTGTGTGTGTGTGGTAGATATATAGAACAAGCCCCCTCAGCCAATGTTTAGTCCAAGAGTGTTTTTTATTTTGTGTTGCTGTAATTTGAATGAATTTGATAATCCTTTCTTTGCGAAATGGACATTTCTCGAGATATATGCAATTCCGTTCAAGTGCTTACATGTGAAAAAGCAGTCCTTTCACCAAGAAAAGGACTTTTAAATCATTCAAATATCTTTATAATAATATTTTTGACAATGCAGTCGCCGTTCGATGCCGGGCTCCAAACAGCAACTCGGGTGTGATGTCCATCATGGCATTTGGCGGGTGCGAAAGTACTCGGCTGAAGCTGGCCAGAACTGTGCGGCCGACCGCAGTCGCATGGCCGCGCGCAGTCGACGTGCCGCGCTTGGAGGGCGGCCTCTGACCACGTGACTGGTGTCGGCCGGCCCGACTGCGGGCGGCGCGGCCGCTCGGAGGGCGGCCTCTGACCACGTGACTGGTGTCGGCCGGCCCGACTGCGGGCGGCACAAGGGCGTCGGACCCGGGTTGGGGTGGCCGGCCCGCTCGGGGGGGCCCCCCCCCCCGGGGGGGGCCCCCTCCACTGTTTTGGGGGGCCGGCCGCCCGGGTGGGGGGGGGGGCGGCCGCTCGCTGGAGCGGCTCCGGTCCGGCGACGGCGGCTCGTGCGCGCATCCGCTCGTAACGGTGACGCCGATGACGCCGGGTTCGTTGACCGGTCGGCGCGCTCTCGGCGGCCATGCTCTCGCACTCCCACTGGGTCGAGGTCGCCGCACCGTCTGCTCTGGCGCCAGGTCAGGTCGGCAGGGCAGGTCAGGTCGGCAGGCAGCGGCCGGGTGGGATTGACTCGGAGTACAGAGGGGGACGTGACATCGTCGCGCTTTGTTACGCCCCGCTTTGCGAAGCACTTCCTAGTGGCACAAAATATGCATACCTCCCTGCAATTCAAATGGTCCCCTCTTGGAAATCCAGGGGAAAAGCTGCACGAAATTCACACGACAAACTTCAGGGGTCTGCCGGATGAATAGTTAATTGTTCCACTCACTGACTTCCACCATTAGTTAAGTTCCACGAGCTTATGAAGTGGACATCTCGCGTCAATTAGCATCAATGCGGTGTTAGTAAGTTAGGAAAACATGTTATAATTAACTGATCATCATGGACCTGCCTTCTGGCTTGGCTATCTACTCATCTGTCACATCAGTGTGCTCTTCTCTCCGAGAAGCGTGCCTCGACGCGGACCTCTATCCACCGTGCGGCGGTACCGCTCCGGTGCTTCTGTCTGATCGGTCTGACCTCTCCCCACCGTGCGGCGGTACCGGCACGGTTCCTCTGTCTGATCGGTCTGACCTCTCCCCACCGTGCGGCGGTACCGGCACCAGGGACACACCAGGTGGCGTCAGTCAGGTCGGTCCCAGCCGTCCCCGGTGCGTGTGGGTGTGGCCCGGTGGGGTGTGTACCACACACACGCACCAGGGACACGCCAGGTCGGTCCCAGCCGTCCCCGATGCGTGTGGGTGTGGCCCGGTGGGGTCTGAACCACACACACGCACCAGGGACACGCCAGGTCGGTCCCAGCCGTCCCCGGTGCGTGTGGGTGGGCCCGGTGAGGTGTGCCGCCTTCGCATCTGGGCGGCGGCCGATTGCGTCAGGCTCGGCTCAGATAACGGGCGCAGCAGGCTTCCGCGTGCGCCGGCGGCCGGCCGACGGGGGAGTAGGGTCCGGCTGGCTGCCCGAACTCCGCCCCGCCCCACCCCGCCCGGCCGGCCGACCGGCGTCTGTCCCCGCCCCTCTGCCGCGCCGGCGTCGTGTTTGCGTGATCTCGGCGGCGCGTCTCCACCCTGCGGGGCCGCAGCCGCGCTGACGAAACCCATGCACACCGCCGGCCGGTAGAGTTCGGTGTACCGCAGCCTGGGAGGGGCGGGGCGGCGCCGGCAGTCCCACACCATCACACGGTACATGGCTGGCGCTGCCCAGACCACGGGCGGATCCAGATATTCTGATCCGGGGTAGGGGAATCCGTCCAGCTGAGCGCCACTTCCCTCCGCGGGCGTCGTTGGTAGAATACGAAATTCGAGGTAGTGGGATGAACTGGTACGTCCGGGCATCGAATGGGGTCAATTAATCTCAGCAGGGCTGTGGCTTTGGCTGAAAATGCCGCTGGCATCGTGCACTCGAACTTTCCGGAGAGGTACCTTCGGCTGAGAAGCTCTACGTTGCGAGCAGTCCGTTTATTAGATCTGAGGGCATTGAGAAACATGCCCTCAGTGCCCTCCCCCAGATCCGCCAATGGACCAGATCTAGGCACGCCCCCCCGAACAGAGCCCGCGTCCAGGCCATTTGGTCGGGACATACAGCAGGGAGTCTGTTGGGGACGGCCTTTGACCGGCGCCCAGATCAGAACTGGTCCCTGCTGGGTAATGGGCCGGCGTGCGGCGGCACTGGCCGCCGGGCCCTGGCGCGCCTCCCGTCTGCGGTACGGATCTGAAGATGCCTGGATCCGCCCGTGGTCTGGGCAGCGCCAGCCATGTACCGTGTGATGGTGTGGGGACTGCCGGCGCCGCCCCGCCCCTCCCAGGCTGTGGTGCGCCGAACTCCACCGGCCGGCGGTGGGCATGGGTTTCGTCAGCGCGACTGTGGCCGCAGGGTGAAGACGGCATTGACGGCTGGGCCCTGGCGCACCTCCCGTCTGCAGGACAGCCGACGACAGGGCGTTGCCACGCAATACGTGGACCCATTGGCGGGCGATCGATGGAGATACCACGTCATATTATCAGCAGCACGTGATATTGCCACCGAATGCGTGGGCTACCGCTTGGTTGGAAAACAGGCTGCGTTCTGTTCCAAGTATTTCGGTTGTTTTATGCTGGCGTTTGCCGACGGCGTGGTATCACTGCACGGTGGGTAATCATATGCTATGGTCTGTGTGCCGACCCTGGCGACGCCCCTGTCGACAGCGTGGCAGATGGCGAGATGGTGAGGTCATGGCGAGCGGGCGTGAAGGAGGCATGCAGTGCACGGCTGCTCGGATATTGCGACGGACCTGGCATGCCGTTAAGATATACGGTGCCAAATATTTCCCATCTACGGACGCGATGCATGCAGTGGCGTACGCACCGCAGAGGGGAGGGAGGTAAAGATGCCACCTCAACTGTGATTAGTCGTAGCGTAATCTCTGTGGCATTGCGTGAAACGACAACTTCATAATGTTTTCCGTCCCTCAACTCTGAGATGGCTCCAATGTCGTTGAAGATCAGCCTTCAACTTGCAGTATGCGAGTCACGTTCAATTGCTGCCGCCATTTCCCAGTTCAATGGACAGGCAGAATGCGTCTGATGTTACTGCGGCGTCCCTGCTCCAAATTAGCACGGTGTTTCTTTTCTCGGGATATGAGTGACCGGTATGCTTCGATTGTGGTCTATTTCCGCCAGACTGCATAGACCTTCACCTGGGCCGTTGTCGCACCGTGACGCTCGCATCGTTTGAGACTGATGACGTCACAGCAGTTCGTGCAGTGTGGCTGGTGCAGCAATAACACCTTTAACTTTAGCGTGGCTGGTACAGCAATAACACCTATAACTTCAATATGGCTGATGCAGCAATGACACCTCTAACTTCTGTGTGGCTGGTGCAGCAATGACACCTCTTAACTTTAGCGTGGCTGGTGCAGCAATGACACCTCTAACTTTAGCGTGGCTGGTGCAGAAATGACACCTCTAACTTCTGTGTGGCTGGTGCACCAATGACACCTCTAACTTCAGTGTGGCTAATGCAGCAATAACACCTCTAACTTCAGTGTGGCTGATGCAGCAATAACACCTCTAACTTCAGTGTGACTGGTGCAGCAATAACACCTCTAACTTCAGTGTGGCTGATGCAGCAATAACACCTCTAACTTCAGTGTGACTGGTGCAGCAATAACACCTCTAACTTCAGTGTGGCTGGTGCAGCAATAACACCTCTAACTTCTGTGTGGCTGGTGCAGCAATGACACCTCTAACTTTAGCGTGGCTGGTGCAGTAATAACACCTCTAACTTCAGCGTGGCTGGTGCAGCAATAACACCTCTAACTTCTGTGTGGCTGGTGCAGCAATGACACCTCTAACTTCAGTGTGGCTGGTGCAGCAATAACACCTCTAACTTCTGTGTGGCTGGTGCAGCAATGACACCTCTAACTTTAGCGTGGCTGGTGCAGTAATAACACCTCTAACTTCTGTGTGGCTGGTGCACCAATGACACCTCTAACTTCAGCGTGGCTGGTGCAGCAATGACACCTCTAACTTCGGTGTGGCCCGCTGTAGATGAACCGCATTCGGTAGGAAACTAGGATCTCTTGTATGGGTGGATGAATCGAACTACTGTGCGACTCTTCACAGTGGTTGGTCATTTACCGGTGCACCATTCCACTGGAATGCCTGGAGTTTCGCATTTCCGTTAGAGCATTTATTAGCATGTTCCTGGTTTGTCATGCTTACCCCAAACCACGAAGTAATGTTGTCGTTTTTTTTTAGCAGGTTTGTACTTGATAAGTATTTATGTAGTGTTGGAAATTCCGAGTTGGAAGCCAGTTTTTGGCAGTTTCTGATGCTATAATGAGCTGCCCTATCAAAAGGCCCTAGTCCAGATCATAACGGAATGGCGTCTGCGACACTTGTTGGCTGAAATGTCGAGGCAGGACCGACGCAAAATGCCGTTAGACAACTATTTTTGCGAGGTTTCTGTTCCAGACTAAACCATGTTAGCTGAGCTTGACGCCGGGAGAACGTGAAGGAAATATGCGACGCATAACCATATCCCCGCCTTGGCAGATACTCATAACGGTGGTGCAGTGAACAGCCATACGTGTTCACGAACTTAGCTGGATGCTAGTTATTGTTTGAAAAGGCCCTTAACCCTCCCCGTCTTTCCGGTCATATCCTCACCCCGTCTCGGTGGGGGTTGATACAAACCCCCCTTTAATATCCAAACTAAGCGTCGCACGAAAACAAAAGAGGTGTCATCGGAAAGCGCTCGACGAGTAGCGCCATAAACCACTCCCAAAATGTTATCCCCCAAAGTAACGTCATTAGGGGCCTAGGTTTTCACGACTTACATCATGTTTTTGGCTCTGGAGAGTTCATTTTAGGGAGATTTGAAGAAGAAAAAATATTTGGAATCAGAAAAGGAAGGCGGAATCGACCATGGCTCTAACATTTTTGCCCACCCAAAAATCTTCTTTTTTTGGGAGATTTCAAAATTTGAGTGTTCAATTTTATTTTATTTCTATTTTACTAATGGGTAGAGGGGACAGAAAAATGTTCGAAGTCAACTTGCTCACATAAAAATGCTTATTTTAGCCAGAATCTTCGATTTTAGCACTAATGGGCAAATATGCAAACCTAATAAGTAATCAAAAACGGAAAAAAATCACAAATTCCTCTGGTGCGTTTTGTTTCATCCATAAAGATCAGCAAACGCTGAAAGTTTCATTAAAATATCTTCATCCGTTAAAACGTGACGACTGATTGAACTTTTCTGGAGGTGACCTCACTTGACCTTGACTAGCTCGTTGACCCTAGATGACCCGACCTCCAAAGTTTCACACAACATACAAAATTGATGTGGGAAAAGGTATGCCAAATTTCGGCGCGCTGCCGCCCGCCGTTCTTTCACTACCCGCAGAAAACCTTGGAGGGGGGCATATCAACCACCCCCCACAGAGACGGCGCGGGTTAAAAGGCATCGGCGTTGAAATCTGAAGTCAAACAGTGAACTTCCTGTGATATGTGTACGATGTTTTCATCGTAAATGCAGCTAGCTTTCCAATGATAATATAATCGTTGCGATATGTGTATCACCTGCAGGGATAGACAGAGATGGTCCGTGTGATCCCTTCCTGCACAATGACCCGGAAATTCGGTCCCTTCGTTTGTGTGTAGTGCCCCCTTGAACCCGCACATACCTGACGGGTGGTACTTCGCCCTCTACCAGTTATGTCTATTTTGGCCTGAAATCCTGGCGTGAGTAGTGAGTTCCGCCAATGTTTTATTTGCAGTGCACACGCTGCTGTGCGTTTGCCTCCCTGAGCTGGCTTTGACGCGGTGGGCAATAGCTGCGGCCTGGACACGCCAGTCGCCACCACGTGGCTAACCCTGCCAACAGCAGACTTGTGCTCGACTCGAGTTGAATCAATAATCGACTCATGAATCAATCGTTTTTGGATGAGTCGTGAGTTGAATCGATTCTTTTCCCCCAAAACATATCTTGAGTCGCGAGTTGAATCACATCTTTCTTTAAAAAAGTGAGTTGAATCATGAGTCAATCATTCGAATCACAATGAGTCATTTGAGTCTTGTGACTCAAATGCAAGTTATGAACAAATCGTGTAAAGCATGTATCTTTGTGAATAGTATGCCATGACACAAAGGAGGGAGTAAAAACACAGTATATTTATTCATGCTTAGCATTACAATTGTCAACTTATCAGCTCCCAGTGAGTAAAGAATGAAGGGTACTTAAGTTATTTACCAAAACGGACAACAACAACTACAAATAAGTATTAATGTTAAGCTTGGTATCACAATCAGTATCATGCATGAGTCAATCCTAGTGCCAGGAACACAACACAGAAATGGGATGTGATTGTGAAAAAGAATATGGAACCGAAACGGCCCTGCACTGCAACAGGCATATGCACTGAATAAAATTGTATTGGTTTGTGTGACAAATAACAAACCCAAGGTACCTTTACTAGAAGGTAGATCGAAGTTTTCCTTCAAGCCCGCATGACGTCTTTCGAAGTTTTGTAAAAATATGGTAACAATTTGGTTGCAGAAGACTTCTCAAATCATATGCAATGGTCACTTGAATTTGCTTCCTAGCAAATATATTTGTCTTCCGCTCACCAGGTGAGTTATAATCTTGTCCCATTCTTTCCAGTGAACATTTGTTCCGACACATTTTATTCTCATACATAGACAAGGTTGGATTTGTACATTGTAATCCGGCATGTGGAGAGGAATATTTTGTAGTCATCCAGTATGGAGGATATTTTTCTTCAAACCTTATGCATCGGAACTCAATTTGCACCCATTTCAGTGAATTTTGAGCACTTTTACTTGATCACAGCAGTTCGTTGTCAAAAGTTAATAACTTAGGAAATTCAACCTCCAGATGAGAAAACAAGAAATAATTTTCTGGAGAGGATAATGTTCGGGTTCCCAAAAATCTAGGATCAGCCTATTTTTCCAAACATGTACCTACCTACCTACCTACATTGACATACAGCAGTTGTTGAAAACAGTTTTTTTTTCTTGGCCAGCTAGACCCAGGGCATGATGCATTCTTCATTGATGAATCTTGCATGGATTATTGATGATACATGCATAATTGAACATTTATGTACAACACCATTGTGATCTAGGAATTCCCTCCTGAAACTTGCAACTCGACTGAAACTCTCCTGCCACTGGGGAGAAGAAGCTATGGCGCACTTAGCCCCCCTGACTGTCCTTTCTTCCGCTCTTGAACGAGGGTGACAACTTGAACACGTAAAATGGATGGTAGAGGGAGCCTACCAATATCGGGAACAATCCCTTGATTTTGGAGGCGCTTGATGGTGAGCCTACCGGAAATGGCACATTGTTAGGCAGGACGATTATTATTGGGTCATTTAGGATACCCTTTGCTGAAACTAAAGAATAGGTCTTTCAATTAGAATACATCAAAGTACCCTATATTGCCATAAAATATGCAAGATAGTGTAGACAAATTCGGTAAAATTGCGTGTAAACCAATGGTGAAGGGAAACCTTCAAGCCCGCTACCAAACCAACTTCGTGGGGGCAACAAACCAACGCAATTTTATTATGTGCGGATACCTATTGCAGTGCAGGACCTGGGTGCTATGCTGAAGTTCGGTGATGTGTGTCATGCATATATGATTCAGGTTGTGCATCATGCTGATGTGGATTGAAGCATTATGCACTCATTGCTTTGCATATGCATTGACAACCATTCATCTCGTTAATGGTTTTTAGTCAATTACTTTATGCACATGCAGATGCATTTATCTGTATATATCCTATATGCCAACCATTACAGTGCATGACGAATGATAAATAATGTGAGGTGAAAACAAAGTTATAGCAAAAATAATATATTCAACAGATGTTTCGATGTTAGAGCATCTTCGTTGGTGTCTAAATAAATGCTACTTCCCTTCTTTAATTAGACACAGATGAAGATGCGTTGACATCAAACTGTCTGTCGAATAAATTATTTTTGCTATAACTTTGTTTTCACCTCGCATTATATATATATATATATATATATATATATATATATATATATATATATATATATATATATATATATATATATATATATATATATATATATATATATATATTTATATATATGCATATATATAAATAATGTGTGGGCAGTGCACACTGAATCATATGACTTATGAGTCTGATACCATTGAGTCGGATCTGAATCGATTCAAATTTATGTTTGAGTCGTGAGTCGAATCATGCTTTGTGAGCTCTGAGTCTGAATTGAGTCGAATCAAATAATTTTGACCTGCTCTGAATCATGAGTTGAATCGGATCTCAAGATCTATGGGTCAAATGTGAGTCGACTAACAAAAATTGAGTCGAGCACAAGTCTGGCCAACAGTCGGGTTACGGACCGACTAACCCCGCATGCAGCTGCTTCCTAGTCATCCGCAGGACAGCCACAGGCTATCCCACATCCTCCCTCCCTGCCCGGCCGCAGACCGGGGCAGGGACCGTCGCGCCGACATGACGAGACAACCAGCTGCGCGGGTCCCAGGTGCCATCATGTGGGCGGGCGGGTGCTGGTCCCCGCCGCCACCCTGACAAGCTGGCACGCCACGAATGACCCCAGCGGCATGGCGACGGCAGTGCGGACATGCGCGTCGGGTCACTAGTTGTGTGGGAGGGACGACGGGTGTGTGGGAGGAATACCGGGTGAGTTGGAGGGACACCGGTTGTGTGGGAGGAATACCGGGTGAGTTGGAGGGACATCGGGTGTGCGTGAGGAATACCGGGTGAGTTGGAGGGATATCGGGTGTGCGGGAGGGACACCGGGTGTGTGGGAGGGACACCGGGTGAGTTGGAGGGACATCGGGTATGTGGGAGGGGCACCGGGTGTGTGGGAGGGACACCGGGTACGTGGGAGACACACCGGTTGTGTGGGAGGGACACCAGGTGTGTGGGAGGGACACCGGGTGTGTGGGAGGGACACCGGGTGTGTGGGAGGGACACCGGGTGTGTGGGAGGGACACCGGGTGTGTGGGAGGGACACCGGGTGTGTGGGAGGGACACCGGGTGTGTGGGAGGGGCACCAGGTGTGTGGGAGGGACACCGGGTGAGTTGGAGAGACATCGGGTGTGTGGGAGGGACACCAGGTGTGTGGGAGGGACACCGGGTGTGTGGGAGGGACACCGGGTGAGTTGGAGGGACATCGGGTATGTGGGAGGAGGGACACCGGGTGTGTGGGAGGGACACCGGGTGTGTGGGAGGGACACCGGGTGTGTGGGAGGGACGACGGGTGTGTGGGAGGAATATCGGGTGAGTTGGAGGGACACCGAGTGTGTGGGAGGGATACCAGGTGTGTGGGAGTGGTACTGGGTGTGTGGAGTGGTGCCGGGTGTGTGAGAGGGACACCATGTGTGTGAGAGGGACACCGGGCGTGTGGGAGGGACACCGGACACCGACTTCCGCAAGCCGAAACTGGATACTTCGGTGACAGGCGATTTTGTGGTTTTTCGAACCAAAAATGTCATGCCATTGCTCGATATTGGATTTCGTAAATTTCGGCCACTGCAAAAAAAATGCATGCCGAAAATCAACATCGTTTTTGTTCGACATATAAGTTGTTTTAATATCTGGCTTTGATGCGATGTTTTATTCATTAGTCGACCGGCTGGAGCGGCCGTTGACGTGTTTGGTGTGATATGTTGCAGATTTCCTGGCCATCACAGTGGCGACTGATGCCACCGATGGATTCAAGCGCTACGCCCGCTCAATGACAAAGGCTGACATCGCTGTCACGGTAAAACGTTGGCTGAGTAGCGTACGTTTGTGCGCCGCATCTGCAGGTGTGAAGTTATGCTTTGTCATGCGTGAGTCGCAGCATACATATTCGATGGCTGTTTTTTGGCATGGTATGGTATGGCACCGACCTTTTCCCTGGCTTCACTGAATAGGGTTTTTTGCAATCTGTGGCATATTCCGGTGAGTACTGGTGTGTCAAGGCTAAAACACGCGCACAACCGATTAAAGAATGCAGGTGATGTTTTCCATATCGTTCTTCTTTGTATACATACATAATGCATATCTAATTCCGCGTACTAATCACTTTCCTGTATCACCAGATACATTATTTCCTGGGTGAAGTATTTAACTCACTGCATTTCTAGATTGTCAGTCCCTCGTCCTGCATCACAAAATATGTAATCCCCGTTTATCATCAACTTCACCACCGGCACCATGTATGACGAGGCGCATCACTTCCTCCGTGCACCATCAGCTACACTAATCCTCTCGTATGCATCACCACTTACATCAGCCCGCGCGTGCATTGGTGCATAACGTTCGTCACCCATGGCCAGGTGCTCGGCATGGGCGATCAGTGGCGCGGCGGCGACATTAAGCGCTACCCCGGCGGCGGCCACAAGAACAACCTGCTGCGTGCCCAGCTGGAGAAGCACAAGGACGAGAAGAACAAGATCATCATGTTCACCGACAGCTACGACGTGGTGGTCAACGCGCCGGCCGCGCTCATCGTGCGCGAGTTTCTCAAGATGAAGGCACACGTGGTGTTCTCCGCTGAGGGGTTCTGCTGGCCCGACAAGTCGCTGGCGTCCCAGTACCCCGTGCCGCAGAAGGGCAAGCCCTACCTCAACTCGGGCGGTACGAACACACAGGCCACACAGTCAGGATTGGAAAAGCAGCGTTGTTCGGGATTTTTGGCGTTCATAACATTATCCTCTCCAGGAAATTATCCTCTCATTTTCTTGTAGATAGGTTGACTGGTGTTGTTTGAAATGACTGAAAGTTATTGCTCTTTGTGGAAATGCCAGAAGCTCACTCGAGGGTGGAAAAATGAGCTTCTGATGTTAAAAAGAGGACCAGATGTATGTTCTCCAAATTTGATAGCCCCGATATTTTCCTTTCCACATCCAAGATTCTGAAACATGAATCCAATCCTCGTGTATGTAAGACAGAAAGTTGAGGCGTCTAGAACAAGTAGGCCGGTGTGGAACGCAGGTATATTTTTAGCCAATAATGCGATTCACGTGTGGTTTTCACCGTAAGGTTCGCTGACAGTGTCGATATCGTAAGCCATTCACGATTTACGAACTATGTCGGAGTCGGACAAGACGACAAAGCACGCACCATACTGTGAAACTTGACATGAACATCTGGTTACAGAGTCATCGTTGTCAGACCAAAGTCCACTGACAGGCTATCACGCTATCGCAGTAGCTGCACCATGACACTGCTGCGTTGTCAGGCCAGCGTCCACCGACAGGCCACCACGCTATCGCAGTAGCTGCACCATAACACTGCTGCGTTGTCAGGCCAGCGTCCACTGACAGGCCATCACGCTATCGCAGTAGCTGCACCATAACACTGCTGGTAGCGTAACCGACGGTAGCGTCGTAACAGTCGGCGCGCTTTGTACATTCACGGTCACGGTATTCACTGTACACGCACTGTCGGTAACACGCCCCGTCCGCCGCCAGCGTTTATCGGTTACGCGCCGGAGCTGTACCAGCTGGTCACCCACGCGCCGCTGCCAGACGACGGCGACGACCAGCTCTACTACACCAAGATTTTCCTCGATCCGGCGCTGCGCAAAAAGTTCGACATCAAGCTCGACTACACGGCCAACATCTTCCAGAACTTGAACGGAGCCACCGGTACGGCGTGTCGAGCTAGCTTAGCTGAGCTTAGGGACGCTTTATCCGGGTACCTTGGGCGGTGAGGATTGTATGACGAGGGAGGTCGGTGGGCTCGCGAGAGGATAGCTGGACATATTTATGTTTGAAATAGCGTTTAAAGCCAGTGTGTGCTTCGTACGGACGTGGTCTCCGTGGGTAAATATGGGCTTCCACAATGGAAGGTATCATCGACGAAATTTTCTCTTTTCTGCGATCAAGCATGGGCCTCAGTGTATCTTTCAGAGACAATTATCTTCTTTTTTTGTTCGACTCTTGGCAAACGGGAGAACGAGCCCAGGTGGCTGGACATGTGTCCTGACTGTTCATGGAAGGTGAGGTGTCCCTTTTGATATTCACACGGAAAGGACCAGCCCAGATGGCTGACCATGTGTTCTGCTCCCTTTTGATATACATACGCATTAGTTGGGCTTCTTGTGAAGCAATTTCATTGCTGCAATCTAATTCTTTGGATGTTATCCATTCATGACTTCAACATAAAGCAAATGCTAAGGCAGAGTTAGAAATGTTGACATGACATGAATCTGCCGAAACTCTGCAACTGTGCGTCTCATGTCGATGCATTTTGTTAACTGTTTTCGTCAGGGGGCGGAGGGGAAGGAAGGGATGAAGGGAATTTGATGAGGTCTGATGGATTTGAGTATATCATGGCCTGGTGGTGTGCACATTACCCTCGTTTGCATCCGTCAACATCCGAGTTATTTTCCCCGTCGTCGTCCTCGAAATGTCTCCGTTGTCATCGCCACAACGGGCGATAGGGAGATCGTCCCCCAAATTCGTGAAATATAATATCGTGCCTGTGGCGTTACCTGGAAAAGATGGACCTAAAAACCGCTACTTCCCCACCCCCTCCTCCGTATAAAAATCCGTGGCCATGGCCAGTGTCCTTGTAATTATCCTATCAGCCTCGCATTTTTCAATTAGCCTCACAACCTAATCCTTAGTTAGCTAAGGAAGATTCGACTAGCTGTATGATCATTAGCGCCCAGCAACCTTCGAATCTTTAGTTAGTTAGCTTAAGCGAACTTCAACCAGTTTTATGACCCTAGCGCCCAGCAGCCTTCTAATCGTTAGTTAGCTTGTGGGAGCTTCAACCAGTTTTATGATCATTAGCGCCCAGCAACCTTCTAATCTTGAATTAGCTTAGGAGAGCCTCGATAAGTATTATGATCACTAGCGTCCAGCAACCTTTTAATAATTATTTACCTTAAGGCAGCTTCGATAAGCTTTATGATCATTAGCGCCCATCAATCTTCTAATTGTTTGTTAGTTAGCTTAGGGGAGCTTCGACCAGTTTTTTTTCCAATTAGCGCCCAGCAACCTTCTAATCGTCGCTCTGTGTATGTCCTCAGAACCGCCACCTTCAAGATTCCACCCTGCTTTCCTGCAAGGGCGTGGCCAGGATTCGCTCAAAGGGGAGGGGTGGCTGGTATGGTAGAGACCCATGTGGCTTTGCGGGCACTGTGCATTACCAAAAATAATCATTAGGTTTTCCTAGGATTTGGCCGTTCTTCACCTAGCGGGTCCTCTGAACCCTCATTCCCCCATGGGAGGAGTGCCCACCCGTCCTGGATCCCCTCATAGTTTAATGGTCCCCTCAGGGCTGATGGATTAAGTGGTCAGATGAACCGATGTAGAGGTTTCAGGGGCGTCTGTTTAGAGGTTTGAGGGGTCCTGCGAGGCCCCTGAGAACTGGAGGGGCTAGCCATCCGCCCATCTTGCTAAGCGCTTGTTTCTCAGACGGTGTGTTCATCGAACCGTCGTAGTGCTTCTGTAGACATTGATCTCTGCTGTTCGGTGTTATCCCGTCACGTTACCTCGCATCGTGTCTTGTCTCACCAGCTCACTTCCGAATCATGCAGCAGTCGTGCCTCCACCATCACTACCCATGCCTCTCGCCATCACCGTCACAATCGTCAGCATGACCATTGCGTTGCAGCCGACGTGGAGCTGAGGTTCAAGGGCAGCGAGGCGTACCTCCAGAATACGGCGTACAACACGGTGCCGCTGGTGATCCACGGCAACGGTCTCTCCAAGATGGTGCTGAACACGCTCGGCAGCTATCTGGCCGACTCTTGGAACCCCGAGACAGGCTGCACCGCCTGCTGGGAGCACCAGCTGGAGCTCAGCGATAGGAAGGTTGGTGGCTCGACGAGAGGCATGTCTGGTCTCCACCGACAGGGACAGACTTGCCACTGTCAGGTTTGTGTCTCCACCGACAGGGGCAGACTGGCCACTGTCAGGTGTGTATCTCCACCGATAGGGGTAGACTGGCCACTGTCAGACGTGTGTCTCCACCGATAGGGGCAGACTGGCCACTGTCAGGTGTGTATCTCCACCGATAGGGGCAGACTGGCCACTGTTAGGTGTGTGTCTCCACCGACAGGGGTGACTGGCCACTGTGAGGTGTGTTTCCGCGGGACAGACTGGCCACCGTTAGGTGTGTGTCTCCACCGACAGGGGCAGACTGGCCACTGTCAAGTGTGTATCTCCACCGACAGGGACAGACTGGTCACTGTCAGGTGTGTGTTCCACCGACAGGGGTAGACTGGCCACTGTCAGGTGTGTATCTCCACCGACAGGGACAGACTGGCCACTGTCAGGTGTGTGTCTCCACCGACAGGGGTAGACTGGCCACTGTGAGGTGTGTATCTCCACCGACAGGGACAGACTGGCCACTGTCAGGTGTGTGTCTCCACCGACAGGGACAGACTGGCCACTGTCAGGTGTGTATCTCCACCGATAGGGGCAGACTGGCCACTGTCAGGTGTGTGTCTCCACCGACAGGGACAGACTGGCCACTGTCAGGTGTGTGTCTCCACCGACAGGGGCAGACTGGCCACTGTCAGGTGTGTATCTCCACCGACAGGGACAGATGGCCACTGTCGTGTGTGTCTCCACCGACAGGGGTAAACTGGCCACTGTGAGGTGTGTATCTCCACCGACAGGGACAGACTGGCCACCGTTAGGTGTGTGTCTCCACCGAAGGGGCAGACTGGCCACTGTCGGTGTGTATCTCCACCGACAGGGCGACTGGCCACTGTCAGGTGTGTGTCTCCACCGACAGGGGTAGACTGGCCACTGTGAGGTGTGTATCTCCACCGACAGGGACAGACTGGCCACCGTTAGGTGTGTGTCTCCACCGACAGGGGCAGATTGGCCACTGTCAGGTGTGTATTTCCACCGACAGGGACAGACTGGCCACTGTCAGGCGTGTGTCTCCACCGACAGGGGTAGACTGGCCACTGTGAGGTGTGTATCTCCACCGACAGGGACAGACTGGCCACTGTTAGGTGTGTGTCTCCACCGACAGGGGCAGACTGGCCACTGTCAGGTGTGTATCTCCACCGACAGGGACAGACTGGCCACTGTCAGGTGTGTATCTCCACCGACAGGGGCAGACTGGCCACTGTCAGGTGTGTGTCTTCACCGACAGGGACAGACTGGCCACTGTCAGACGTGCGCGGTGAGTTTGAACTTATTAGCAGTGTTTGACGGGGCGAATGGTCTAGGGGTAAGGTTCCCGTCTCCCAACCCAAATGGTTGTGGGTTCGAGCCCCGCCCGTCGACGCTTCCTACAGCCAATAGCCACTACCACGAAGTGTTTGACAAAGGGAGTGTCACATGTGTGAGTGCAGCTTATTGTGTGTCGCCTGGACCGCCAGAAATGAACGGTGCCGCCCTCTGTGCCACAGACGGACGAACACCCGGTCGTGTTCGTAGCCGTGTTCATAGAGCAGGCCACGCCGTTCACGGAGGAGTTCTTCGCGCGCTTGCTGGCGCAGAAGTACCCGCACGACAAGATGCACGTGTTCATCCACAACACCGTCGAGTACCACGCCGAACAGGTGGCCGCCTGGACCAAGAAGCACGGCGAACAGTTCGCCTCTGTGACGGTGGTGGGTCATGACGAGGGACTCAAGGAGTGGCACGCCAGGAACCGAGCAATGTGAGTCGGTCAGGTCCACTCGACTCGGCTGGGCGTGGTGAGGGCGATGTGCTGGAAAGGCTACCCGTCGGTACGCTGTCTGAGTGGTTTCTGCATGTTATGATTATGGAAAGACGTTATGCTCATGGTATCTCATATATGGATGCAAAACTCGAACAAAATGACTAGATCATTATCCCTGGTCCCTGGATCATTATCAATGGTCATGTTCATCAGGGCAGTCGAAATGTATTGATTCATTTTGTTTGAATTGTTTATTCGTATGTCTGAGATATGAGCATGAGGTTAATCCTTTCCATAATCATCACTTTGAACATGCTAAAAGAAGCGCTAAACACTAAAGCTAAGGAACCAAATTGTGTATTGCATATTCATATATGCATATGAAGCATAGACCCTTAACTGCTGTCGACGCAAAAAGCAGAGTTACACTTGTATGCGGTTGAGGATTCATAGGTCAGCAGGGAGTGCCGCGATTTGTTTTCTTGTCGTGGGGTGTGAGAGTGAGGAGCTCTCGTGGTTGCCTCTTCCTGGGTGATGGTTTTTAAGAATGTATTTAAAAAATGGCGTACAATTTGAATTATTTCAGCCACATCACACATCCGCCGTAGACCAGTAGTTTTCCACATGCCTGCTGCTGTTCATTGTGCGTGACGTGAGCGACATTCAGGTGCTACCCACTGGCGCGTGCCTAGTCCGGGCCTCCCAGCAGTCAATGTGACGAGCTGTCGGAGGCCGCCCGCTCGGGGAGTCTCCCTCCCTACCCACTGGCGCGTGCCTAGTCCGGGCCTCCCAGCAGTCAATGTGACGAGCTGTCGGAGGCCGCCCGCTCGGGGAGTCTCCCTCCCTACCCACTGGCGCGTGCCTAGTCCGGGCCTCCCAGCAGTCGATGTGACGAGCTGTCGGAGGCCGCCCGCTCGGGGAGTCTCCTCCCTACCCACTGGCGCGTGCCTAGTCCGGGCCTCCCAGCAGTCGATGTGACGAGCTGTCGGAGGCCGCCCGCTCGGGGAGTCTCCTCCCTACCCACTGGCGCGTGCCTAGTCCGGGCCTCCCAGCAGTCAGTGTGACGAGCTGTCGGAGGCCGCCCGCTCGGGGAGTCTCCTCCCTACCTACTGGCGCGTGCCTAGTCCGGGCCTCCCAGCAGTTGATGTGACGAGCTGTCGGAGGCCGCCCGCTCGGGGAGTCTCCTCCCTACCCACTGGCGCGTGCCTAGTCCGGGCCTCCCAGCAGTCAGTGTGACGAGCTGTCGGAGGCCGCCCGCTGGGAGTCTCCCTCCCTACCTACTGGCGCGTGCCTAGTCCGGGCCTCCCAGCAGTCGATGTGACGAGCTGTCGGAGGCCGCCCGCTCGGGGAGTCTCCCTCCCTACCCACTGGCGCGTGCCTAGTCCGGGCCTCCCAGCAGTCAATGTGACGAGCTGTCGGAGGCCGCCCGCTCGGGGAGTCTCCCTCCCTACCCACTGGCGCGTGCCTAGTCCGGGCCTCCCAGCAGTCAGTGTGACGAGCTGTCGGATGCCGCCCGCTCGGGGAGTCTCCCTCCCCTACCCACTGGCGCGTGCCTAGTCCGGGCCTCCCAGCAGTCGATGTGACGAGCTGTCGGAGGCCGCCCGCTCGGGGAGTCTCCTCCCTACCCACTGGCGCGTGCCTAGTCCGGGCCTCCCAGCATTCGTGTGATGAGCTGTCGGAGGCCGCCCGCTCGGGGAGTCTCCTCCCTACCCACTGGCGCGTGCCTAGTCCGGGCCTCCCAGCAGTCGATGTGACGAGCTGTCGGAGGCCGCCCGCTCGGGGAGTCTCCCTCCCTACCCACTGGCGCGTGCCTAGTCCGGGCCTCCCAGCAGTCAATGTGACGAGCTGTCGGAGGCCGCCCGCTCGGGGAGTCTCCCTCCCTACCCACTGGCGCGTGCCTAGTCCGGGCCTCCCAGCAGTCAGTGTGACGAGCTGTCGGAGGCCGCCCGCTCGGGGAGTCTCCCTCCCTACCTACTGGCGCGTGCCTAGTCCGGGCCTCCCAGCAGTCGATGTGACGAGCTGTCGGAGGCCGCCCGCTCGGGGAGTCTCCCTCCCTACCCACTGGCGCGTGCCTAGTCCGGGCCTCCCAGCAGTCAGTGTGACGAGCTGTCGGAGGCCGCCCGCTCGGGGAGTCTCCCTCCCTACCTACTGGCGCGTGCCTAGTCCGGGCCTCCCAGCAGTCGATGTGACGAGCTGTCGGAGGCCGCCCGCTCGGGGAGTCTCCTCCCTACCCCACTGGCGCGTGCCTAGTCCGGGCCTCCCAGCAGTCAATGTGACGAGCTGTCGGAGGCCGCCCGCTCGGGGAGTCTCCTCTCCTACCCACTGGCGCGTGCCTAGTCCGGGCCTCCCAGCAGTCAGTGTGACGAGCTGTCGGAGGCCGCCCGCTCGTGGAGTCTCCTCCCTACCCACTGGCGCGTGCCTAGTCCGGGCCTCCCAGCAGTCAATGTGACGAGCTGTCGGAGGCCGCCCGCTCGGGGAGTCTCCTCCCTACCCACTGGCGCGTGCCTAGTCCGGGCCTCCCAGGCAGTCAGTGTGACGAGCTGTCGGAGGCCGCCCGCTCGGGAGTCTCCCTCCCTACCCACTGGCGCGTGCCTAGTCCGGGCCTCCCAGCAGTCGATGTGACGAGCTGTCGGATGCCGCCCGCTCGGGGAGTCTCCTCCCTACCCACTGGCGCGTGCCTAGTCCGGGCCTCCCAGCAGTCAGTGTGACGAGCTGTCGGAGGCCGCCCGCTCGGGGAGTCTCCCTCCTAACTACTGGCGCGTGCCTAGTCCGGGCCTCCCAGCAGTCAATGTGACGAGCTGTCGGAGGCCGCCCGCTCGGGGAGTCTCCCTCCCTACCTACTGGCGCGTGCCTAGTCCGGGCCTCCCAGCAGTCAATGTGACGAGCTGTCGGAGGCCGCCCGCTCGGGGAGTCTCCCTCCCTACCCACTGGCGCGTGCCTAGTCCGGGCCTCCCAGCAGTCAGTGTGACGAGCTGTCGGAGGCCGCCCGCTCGGGGAGTCTCCCCTCCTACCCACTGGCGCGTGCCTAGTCCGGGCCTCCCAGCAGTCAATGTGACGAGCTGTCGGAGGCCGCCCGCTCGGGGAGTCTCCCTCCCTACCTACTGGCGCGTGCCTAGTCCGGGCCTCCCAGCAGTCAATGTGACGAGCTGTCGGAGGCCGCCCGCTCGGGGAGTCTCCTCCCTACCCACTGGCGCGTGCCTAGTCCGGGCCTCCCAGCAGTCAGTGTGACGAGCTGTCGGAGGCCGCCCGCTCGGGGAGTCTCCTCCCTACCCACTGGCGCGTGCCTAGTCCGGGCCTCCCAGCAGTC
>JAOTOM010002193.1:0-90000 GCA_034440615.1 Ashinkailepas kermadecensis
CTTATGAGGTCATACCATGGTGGACATTGGTGAGAAAATTCTCTCGTTCTAGAAAAAAAATGCTCTTTGGAGAGCAAAAATGGCCAAAGGGAGGACAGCAGCTTTTCCAGAGCTCATTGCTATGCTCGAAGATTCCGTAAAAATAGCTTTGGATGGGATCAAAGATGTTCTTGAAGAACATCTGAAGAATCTTCAAGAAGAAATTAGCAAATATTTTCCTGAAAATGTCGAGCTGAAAAAGCATAGCTGGATCAGGAATGTGTTCAGCGTCGATGTCAATGAAGATGGAGAGGATATTCCTGGATTCCAAGAAGAGCTTATAGATCTCCAAGAGAACCAAGTCGAGAAAGAAAACTTCGAGAACCTCCAGTGTCCACAATTTTGGACTAAGCTGAAAGATAAGCCCATTTTGTCTCTGGAGGCTGAGAAAGCTCTTCTTCACTTCCCGACGACATATCTAAGCGAGCAAGGGTTTTCATGCCTGGTTACTATCAAAACGAAAGCAAGAAACCGCTTGGATCCGCAGCACGATTTGCGTTGTGCTCTGACAATGAACATCAAACCAAACTTTGAAGATCTTGTTCGCCAAATGAAGCAGTTTCACGGCAGCCATTGAGACTTTTCGTTTGTAAATACATAGTTTCTTTTTTCACGCAATACAGTTGGTTTCGTTTTAGACGAGTTTTGTTTCGTTAAGTTCGTTTTAAATTCATTTGAATTTGTTTTAAATTAGTTTTTATCGAAGTGTTGGCAAAAAATTACTTAACAGAGGTAAATTAAATTTGTATATTGTAATATTTAGTATAAATATAAAGATGAATATTTGTAGCAAAAAAGTCTTAACTGCCATTGCATGTGCGTGCACTCATTTAGGGTCGCCGAGTAGGGTTAAGATTTTATTTAGGGTCGCCGCCGAAAAAGTTTGGGAAACCCCGGTCTAGTGTGTCGCCCTGTTTCGCGTTAACTCGTTCCAGATTCAGTAACTTCTCAAATTCGGGAACTTCTCCAAAAGTACCGGCCGTAAATAGGCTTATATTGATCGGGCTGACCATTAACCAATACTGCAAACATTTGAGCAACTGCTTCAACAGCTTCTCCAATCCAACAGTGACAGGTAACCGCTCAGCATCTGCCCTCCTCTCACATTTGTCTCTCGCCCACGTCTGGCCTCGTCGACTCCCCCGTGACGAGTGACTAACCGGGGGACAGCCGCGCGCGCGAGAGAGGGGCACCGGTCACACTTGGCGGACTGCTGTTGGTTGAGAGTACCTATTGTACCAGACAGCAAAGGGATGATTCCGATCATCGCACTCCCGACCAGCTCCTTGTCCTATATGCACCACATGGTACAATGATATGGTCGGGTGTCATCATGATGACACCCGACTGTTTCATGGTGCAACGACACAGCCTCAACCGATCAGCCGGGCGCTCAGTGGAAGCGGATGCTGACAAAATCACAACAATCTCGGCCCGGCACATAAGCGACGGCTCCGCTTTGAGCGTTCATGACCAGACTCGACATGTCCCAGGACTCGAAGATTCTGTACACATTGGAGTGAAATGCATTTAAAAGAGGGGTCCAAAACTAACTTCGTTACAACGCAGCGCAAGGTCCTACGTTTCGAATTTACCTTCCAGATAATTCTTAAATACACTGGATTATTCATGGTCAAGTACATCCGTTCATTGCTCATACTTTCACTCATGATACACATAACGGACTAAACGAGTTACAATGCAAGTAAACACATTCCTACGCAGGTTAGTCTCCTGATCTTTAAGGTAACCCTGAAACCTGGTCCATATTAGTTCACGTTGCGTACTAATTACATGATGGCGACCTCGATAGCGGTCGAGTCGCGCTCACAACTCGCATAGTGAGGATTTTTTTTCTTCAGAGGATGCGTGGTGCTTCCGGCATCACCGGTGACGTCATAGCCCTGCGGGACATCCGAGAGTGGGTTGACCAGCCCACGTGATCAGACGCTCCGGTGGTGCAGCGTAAGCATCGGCTTGAGCTTGTCACCATCAGCTGTATGTGGCAAGTCCGTGGTTGGTGATGATGTGAGCTTCACCGACTCGTCCAGATATTTACATCCTGATCCGTTTCGTGCACACGACTGAGGTGATATGCGACAGCATTCTTGCGACCTTTGATGTATGTGTGTTGATGATTTGATGTAACATTCTTGCGACCCACACAGTTGTGCTCTGGAAGCATAATTACCAACCTTTGCAGCATTGGGTTTTTCATCTCTGACAAGTTCAAGAATGTAAGTGAACGGTGATCAGTCAGAATGGTAAATATCGAGCACAGCAGATATTGTCTTAATTTCTGCATTGCTCATACCCAGGCGTAAGCTTCCTTTTGAACAATGGGTCATTTACCCTGGGCCAATGGGTCATTTACCCTGGGACAGAAATTGTACCACACGTTCGTTCTCACCATAATTCCGGGCGAGAACTGCTTTAAATCAAATTCTGTGAAGCGTCCGTATGCAATTTGCAATTATGTGAAATGTCCGGATATGCCAACACGTGTGCGGAGGCTAGTTTTCTTTGAGTATTTCAAATGCGTTTCCGAGCTGTTCTGTCAATTAACTGTCCATTCAAAGCTCGCATGTTTCTTCGTAAGTTGTATGAGTGGAGCTGAAATTTGGCCAAAATTGGGAATAAAACATCGGTCGTACGAACATATACGGAAAATGACTGAATGCCCTTTACATTTGTCGGAGCAGCCATGCTTTGAATCGACTCAACTTTCTCCGGATTTGGATGAAGGCCATCAACAGAGACGATGCGTCCAAGATACTGAACCTCTTTTCTGAGAAAGTCGCAGTTCGACAATTTCAATATAAGTTCTGTTTTCCGCAGCCGACGGAATACCGAGATGGGTCAAACGTTCGTCAGACGTTTTTGAGTACACACTTGTGCCGTTGATGTACGCCGTTGCAAGCTGATTTCAGATTCAAGACAGTACTTTGTTCATCAACTCCATGAATTTTAACGGAGCGTTGCATATTAGAAATTTCATTTTGCGAAAATTCCACAAGCCTAAAAAAGTGAAGGCTGTTCTCGGGATACTGTCTTGAGACATTGGGATTTGTCAGTAACCAGCTTTGAGGTCCAAAGAACAAAAGATGCTTGCTTCTCCTAGAAATGCAAGGATGTCCTGAATTAGAAGGGGATAAGCTGTTTTTCTTGGTTACTTCCTTTAATTTTCTGAAGTCGATGGCAATGCGATTACTTCCGTCCTTTTCCTCATAATGACAATGGGAGCGCCCCACGGCCTGTCCGATTCCTCGATAATTTCTGCCTCTAGCATGACTTTAATTTGATCCTCTGCATAATGCGCTGGGAAAACGGCGTTTCATAGGGTGCCTGGCGGATTGGAGGGTTGTCTCCACTGTCTATGTCCATCTGAATGACGTCAGTCGTACCCAAGTCTGCGTCTGTGGTGGCAAATAGGTCCGAGTTTGCACGTAACAGCTGAGCTATTTTTTACCGTCAGTTCCAATCAGATGCGACAACTTCGCTTGCTCTAGCGGGTCCAAAGGTGTGGTTGACGGGCCAGATCTTGATTTCAACAGGCCCCGCAGACTTTCAGATGTGTCTTCACATAGGGTTCTACGTTAAACTTCACGGGTGCTCGGCATGTTTCATGAGTGCACAAGCACCCCTAAGAGCAATTCTCCACCGTTTAAATAAGCGTTTGAGCACGCCAGACTGCACCCGGACTCGTCTGTGTCGTCAAGGCACCCGGCACCAAGTCGTCAGGCCGGCTTACGGCGGAGCCATTACCGGGCGGCATTACGGGGCTAGGTATTTATCCAAATGGGGCGGCCAAAGCAGTATTTATGTCAACTTCGTTACATTAGCATCCCTGTTTCATACGCCAACCAAAACCACTGGCGGATCCAGGGAGGGGCCATGCCGGTCATGCCCTCCCCCACCCCGAAGCGCTTAAATAGAGGGGGGGGGGGGGGCATAGTGTCTTTTGCCCCCCTCCCCGAAACCAACAGAAGTCAACTAAATTAAAATGCAGTAACCTTTGCCGAGGTAAAAAATAGCGTCTCGATGAAAGAATCTCCAATTTTAAAGGATTTTTGTATTAAAAATAATTGTTTGTAAGCCAGTATGGTAGCATAGTAGATTCTGACACACATCGAAGGTTCCATGCTGCTCAAGTTCTGCTTACAGCAAGAGTTGACAAATCAGATCCGCCAGTGTGTACACGTGCACGAACGTTGACGTGGTACAAGACGTTGAACGTGAACGTGAATGTTTTGGTAAACAAGGACAAAAATCCGGTAACATAGAAACGGTGGAGGTAGGCTGAGGCCCCTGCACAGGAAATTATGTTGTCGATTATTATTTTATATTAATTTTAATTATTAATTTAAAAAATGGGCCCCTTTGGCAAGCAGTGGTCGAAATCCGGTGCTTTTAACCAAAAATAATGGGAGAATGGGCACCCTCCAAATCCGTTCGACCCCTTCCCTGATGCAATTCCTAGGTACGCCACTGGGGAGGGGGAGGGGAGGGGGTTGACGCCGAAAACAAAGTTGGTCCCCCCCAAACCGGTGGGATAGATCCGCCAGTGACCAAAACCCAAACAATAGTTGTGCTCTGCCCAAATTCTGTACTTGAGCAGAGCCCGAGTCCGCTCGATTGGGCCTAAATTAAAATTGCTGGCTGGGCTCCACCCTCTAGAGTCTCCTGCAGCTCCCAGCATCCCAAATCCCTGTTCCCGACCGGTTTTCAAACTACCGGGGCCTCCTCCAGCTCTCAGGAGTCCTCAAATTTCTAGGTGTCGTTCAAATTCTCCGAATTCCTAGGGGCTCTCCAATTACCAGGGGCCATCGAACTCCAATAGCCCTCATCCCTCCTGGAGGGGCTGGAACCATGGGAGCTACCAGAGGCCATACAGCTTCAAGGGGTTCTCTTCACTAGGTCCAAGGGGTCCCTGCAGCTCCCACAGTCCCCTCCTGTTCCCTGCCGGCCTTCAAACTCCCAGAAATCCTTCAGATCTTAAACATCCCTCAAATTATCAGAGTTCGTCCAAGATCCACAAATGTCAAAATGGTTTCCAGCTCTGAGGGGCTCACAAGCATCACTCATTCTCACATGCACTTGTTCTTTCATGAGTCATCCAACTTCTGCAGGGGCCATCGAAATGCAAAAGTCCCATACAGCTGCCGCAGGGGCCTTCCGGCTTCAAGAACCACCTCCAGCTTCTAGGGGAGCCTCCAGCTTCTAAGAAGTCCTTCCAACGCCCAGGGACCACTCTGTTCCCAGCTAGTTCCCAAACTCTCAAGACTCCTCCAGCTCTCATATTGCTGCGGCACGAGCTGCAAAATGATGACTGGACTTACCGACCGCGACGGCCAATACTGTCTGACCGCAAGGAGGATCCTACGACGGTGACAACTGGCCGTACCCACCGGCCAACTGCTGCGGCGGATGTCTGAATGCGTTCGACACTGGGCGAAGCACAGACATTGATATTGTACTTCAGCTCCAAATATGTGCTACATCTCACCATTCCGCAACTGCAAGTCGAAAGGACTTGCGCTTGTTTTTGCCGCGAGAGGAGGGTGCCATTACCAACATGCATGGTAGCCATGGAAACCGATTTCATATTTTTGAAGTCGGCGCTGTTGTATCAACCATTCCATGTATCAACTAGAGCCGGTCTCCCCTATCCATTTCGAACATCTCTCCGTTGTATTTGTTCTATATGTCTTCTATGGTAAAATGCGCATGTACCGCCCCTCCCCAAGTAGGTATGTGCCTGTGAAATAAGCAAAATAGTCGTAATATACTAAGTCACGGATAGTATAAAAGAATGTATTTTACAACACATGTAGTCCAAAATGCATCGGAAAATAATTATTCCCCATTGTGAAGATTGAGCATCCGGTGATGGGTCATACACCATGCTGTAGCTCTGGGTGAAGACGATGTGCAAAAAAAGTAATCTTCAAAAATTAACATTTTGACGTCCACGGCGCGGTGGCCCTGCCAGTTCGGGGGACTCATGCCAGAGGACGATTCAATAATTGTCATGGGAACACTTGTCTGAAGGGGCGCCATTTCTTCGCAGGGGCGTCACTGCGAAAGTACTTGGAGGTAGGGGCGGATACTGGGGTGACACTGTGGGCATGGTAAATTGCGCCCTTTTAGCCAGGAAGAGGCTCCACTCCGGGAAAGCTCGAGTGCATCCCCATCGAATTTGTCAGCCATACGCGCCCTTCACAGAGTAAAAGGTGCCCTCTCAGTATGCTCGAGTGCACCACATCGAGTTATTCGGCCAGAGGTGCTCCTTGGAAGGAGAAGGATCCCTTTAGCGTGTTTGAGTGTACCCATGAATTTTTTTTTCTCAGCTAGAGGCTGAGACAAAGTTCCCATCATGACTATTGCTGGGACCGCTGCTGCCTGGAGGGGTTTCTTTTCCTTCCGAGGGGAGCCTCTGGCTGACAAATTCGAGGAGGGTTCATTCAAGCAAACTGAAGAGCCGCCTTTTCTGTCGGGGGGGGCACATCTGACTGAAAACAAATTGTAAGGGGTTCACCGAGCCATTCCGGATGGGCGAATTTTTCTGGCCGGAGGCCGCCTTCCATGGAAGGGAAGCACATTCCCCCAATTCCCCTCCCACGGTATCTGCCCTTGACCGTGGGAGCCGGCTAGATGCCGGCTACCGGAATTTGCATGCCGGTAGCCGGCAGCGTTCAGGCTATCACAGTTTTCTCATTTCTCCGGAGAAGACAGACCTCTAGTCGACGCAGACGGACTGAGCGTTTCGGATAGCTGGAAGCAAGGAAGACAGAACCAAGTTCGACCTGCTGTTGGCAAACCTTTCTGTGTCGATCACCAAACAGGTGCGGATCGATATTATCACGGCCAAGACGCCCAGTCCCGTGGCACTTGTTAATGCGTTGAGGCCTAGGTTGCCGCAATCACGAGCGGCCCTCCGAGAAGCCCTATTTCCCCGCCAGCTATTCCCCTATTCCCAGCTTGGACAGCATTATCGCTGCAGTCATGGGAAGCTCTTCTGGGCCAACTGGTTACAGCAGCTGACAGATTCTTGGAAGCCTCGGCTTCAGGCCTGGTATCAGCAATGGCTCCAGGATGCTTAGCAGCACAAACGGTGCCGGTCGGAGCAATGTCTCCAGACACCAATACGCTGACCACACTACAAGGTATAGTGGTGATGTTAACGGTGGCGGTCAGTAGCCTGGAAGCCGTCCTGAGTGACAGACCACCCGGGTGAATAGGCGGGCGTCATTAGTTCCAGTGCCATTGGCGGGACAATCAGAGGGCCATCGACAGGGCCATTAGCGTGGCAATCGGAGCTCCGACTCAGATCGCAGCCTGCATTTTTATGCTTTTTGCTGCATGCCCATTTGCATTTTATATCGGGGTCGGGGTGGGGGATGGGGGTGGGGGCAGGGCCTCCACTAACATGTTGACTAGGTGGAATTCGTCCCACCTAGTGCCGTGAAATCCCACCGAGTGGAGCAAAAGATCCCAACCAGCCAATGAGAGTTTCAATGGAGAGCACAACCAATAAAACACTTTATTGTAGTTCTGGTAGCAGTCGTGATTTTTTTTTGCCTGGGAACCGTGCATTTTTTTCAAGAAAAAAATGGTAGCAGTGTGGCAGCACTTATACTAAGGTAAAAGCGACGAGGAAGGCTCAAATGTTTCTGTGAAAAATTCATGCTGAAAAGCCAGCAATTTGGTCTATTAACAGTGGTATCACAAAACATGACCGTGGCACCTACGAACAACACGGCAGAGCGGGGCTACTCTAGCAGGGCCGCATGACACGAGTGACGGGAGCTAGATATTCATTTGCAATCTTGTATTCGCTATTGCTAAGATGGAGAGACCGATGAAGCTAGATGCCTTTGTAAGAATGGCAAGGTAGATAATAGCATGGTGGAATGTTGATTGCTTTTTCTTCCTCCGGGCGACACCAGGTGCACACAACTGGAATTGGATTCAAGCAATTGCTGGGAATCAGTTGCATTGGTGGATCCAGGGAGCATCTTGGCCATGCCCCCCAAACTGTCTGTTTGGCGAGGAGAGAAGAGTGTGGCGCAGTTCGCAAGTGAAATCTGCGACCAGTGGCCTGCCATAGACACGGGCGAACATAGACAAGGGACCAATAACCATGTGTGATGCGAGAGAGGAAGCAACCCGAACAAGTTTAACGTGAACTATTGGATACTTTCTTTCAGGGCACGAGAGACCCGAGCCAGCGGGACCTAAGCGATGGTATGGCTTTCGAGTAGCTGGTATCTGAGTAGCTATGGTAATTACTCTATTCAAAATACGAGTAGGCAATATACATATTAGGTCGCGTTCTGCTCAGAAATTTACGCTGTTCCTGGCTACTCACTACGCGGGTTCATGGATAAGAAATGCGACACAAAATATAGATCTTGCAGAGCAAGATCTTTTATCGTTCAGAACACGGTGCTTGTTCATCACCGCTTTACGTCCGCGTCTGCTATTGTGCATAATGCCATATTGGGCTGAATTGGTATGATCAAGAAATCTCACCTAGTGAAAATTACCTAGAGGAGGCACGGGAGGAAGGGGGGTGAGGGGGGGAGAATCACTGTTGGAGGGGCGAAATTGAACATGGAGGCAGATTCCACTCCAAAAGTATATAAAACAACGTCCCTGGCTGGGCCCCACCAGGCATGACTGCAAAAAGTTTGGCCAAGTTCGAGCTGTGGCTCTGCCCAACATCGTGCGTCCTGTGTCCATGCGGGTTTCTCTGATGCAATGGGGTCTGAAAGTTGATAAAGATGTAGATGGCGCTGAGAGTCAATGGTCACCCGGCCTTCTTTGGCGAACCTAAAGCGCTATGTTTTGTGGGTTAGGGAGGGCAGAATCTTTATATTTAAAAAACCTATTGTACATTTTGTAAGCAGCGTATGTTGTTTGAACGTATTTAATTATGTTGAATGTACTTCAGACACGTCTAGTTTGCTGGAATATTTACCATTAGTGCGCTAGAAATTAGGAGAAGCAAGCCAGAAGTATGGGTGTATGTGCGGTTCCCGGCTGCCATAAACGTGATCCATCTATCAGGTTTCCAGCAGACTGCAAGGTAAGAAGGCAGAAAATTGATTTAAAAAACAACTATTGTTTGACTGCCTTTCTGTAAAAGACGTAGTGGGAACCATTTAGGAAAGCACTGGTAAGGTACCTAGGCACATTAGGTACCAAGGTAAGTACCTATCTATTGTCCAGACGGTAAAAACTAGTTTATGTCATGTCAGTGGCAGAAACCATGGCTGGTATTTACCAGTATTTACCAGTATAAAGTGGTTAATACCAGTATAAATGAGTCAACACCACTGGTTTATACCGGTTTATACCAGTAAAAACCAACCTGTGGCAAAAACTGGTCAACCCTGGTAGGAACAGTTATCTAAGTAGGTTGAGGTATGGGGAAGCAATATTATATTAGCTTAAAGATTATTAAATGCATCCACCAATATTATGCACATATTGTTTGTGAATGCATCATTAATTTATTGTAAAATTTTATTGCAACCCCCTGCAAAAAGGACTCCAAAAAAGTTACCATAGTTACCCTGGCCATGGTTGAGATGGCCACAGCATATTCTCCACCCATGCTGCTTACCTTACCTTACCTTAAGTACCTATTGTCGGGTAAAAATTACGCCAAAAAGTTGGTCCTGATTATAACAAAACATTACCCTTTCCTTATCTCAGTCCTGTTGATTCAGATTAGAGTCGTTAGTAAAAAGAGAATAAGGAAAATCACCCACACAAACACACACACAGATGCACATATCACATGCACCCATGCATACACAACACCCACACCCCACACTCACCCAACAAATCTCACCAAAAGCTAGCACATGCATTTTTAACAGTAGGTGGGTAGAGATCTCTTACCTCTGGACCAGCTCTTCCTTCCTGCCCTTTGTGGATGCATGCCTTTCCCTTAATAAGCTTGAAAGTTGAGGTGTTGTGAAACTCCCATAAAAATCCCTATCACTATTCAAGTCCATAATTGCGCCTAGTAGCTACCACCATAACGTGCAGTCAATAGCAAAGCACTTGCCAGCTCAGACGCGTATGTTCTCCCAAGCTTTGACGCGATGTCATAATAGCCACGAGTCAATTGTGGAGGACATCAATAAAAGTCTGTCTGTCTGTCTGTCAATCTAGTGGCCACAGTCCGATAATTGGCGAGTTCCTGACACACTGTAACCCATGAACAACCTTTCTTCAACACAATATTTCCGAAATCCTTGGCCTAAATGACTTGCAACCCTAATAAAAGCCACATGCCAACACCGACTCCCGGCAACCCCACGCAAAATGCACAGCAAAGATGGCCGACGCCTCCTCGTCGGGTGACCATTGCGTACAGCGCCGCCCTGGTGGCCAAATCGTAGCTTTCAGACCCCATTGTGACAAAGTTGGGCTGTGCTCAACTTGCCCACTCCAAGGGGATTGCTGGCTGGGAGGGGCCCTTGAAGCTAGACGAAATATGGCAACTTGAAAGTGATGTGTACTAACACGACGGGCCCATTTGGATAATAATTTATATTTTTAAACCAAAGAGGAAAATAGACACTTTGAAAAACATGGTGTACAAATTCCAGACTTATACAATTTTGTGGTTCGTTGATCCGATTATAGGAGAAGCCCCTTTTTTGTCTAATTACTGACTACTTTACTGGTCAAGTGCTAATTTCCTCAACAATTTTCCTTCAAACCACGAGTAAATCCGAGTAAGACAATAAGACAATAAAACAATCCGAGTAAGACAGTAACCACGAGTAAGACAGGATCATGTTTCTTTTAGGTTGATCAATCAACTCAGGTTGATCTATTCCATGGAACAACGCATGCGTAATGCAAAATTTTGTAAGTTTTTGGAGAATATGTCACCCGTTTCCCACGGTGGCTACGTTCATGTGCGTGAGAAGGGTACTCTGGTACATAGAGTGTTCTGGCACATAAATTCAAAGTCTCTTATCTCACCGGCCTTGCCTGTCTTCCAATTTCGTCACAAAGAGTCGTTGCTAACATATTCGAGCATCTCATCCTCATCAGGAGTACTCCACCTGATGCCCAGACTTGGTGATGAGTGAAGATGGGTGGTGGTGATGCGCTGGGCGGCGGTTTTGTGAATGGTGTTTGACTGATTGGAATTTTTATTCTTTTAAAGTTGTGTATGAATTTAGAAAGAAGGAGAGTGATTCTTCTGAGCTAGGTGAGACATTTGGTTTTTGCTACCTACGTCAGGAGGGAGGTATGTTCTCAGGTAACGAGGTACCTAGGTCGGAAGGTAGGTGGGTATTGGTATAGGTAGGTAGGTAGGTAGGTACCTAGGGGGTACCTGGATAGGTTGGTAGGTACCTACATAAGTACCACCTACCTACCTACTTACCTACGCAAAAACCTGGACATCATGAGTTTGAGTGAGAGCTGATGTAGGTAGTATCACAATCATGAATAGATAATGTAGGATCAGTGGTAAATGTGCAATTTGATTTATGATCTCTTGGAATTTATTTTTATTGCAAGGTTTATGAATGTGCTGAGCATGATGTGACCACTGATTTCCCCTGCAAATGCATACTTTTCACCCAGGCAAACCAGATAACTTATCACCCATATGAAAAAGCTGGTAGCATAACTTGACCTAGCCTAGCCAGTAAATTTGTGCCTTAATGTGTTATGAATTCCTTGAATTTATCATTCCAGTGCAATGTTTATGAATGTGACTAAGATGATGGGAGCACTAATTTTCTGTGCAATTGCTTACTTTTCATGTTGTAAGCAAAATAACACCAAAAAGGGACTTAAGTTAGGGAGTTATGTAGCAGCATAAAAAGAAACTTAAAAATGAAATAAAAATGGAACATAAACTAACCCAACCTAGCCTAACCTCCTTTTTGAGAAAAAAAGTCCCAAAAATAAAATTAGAAAAATTTTAAGCAATTTATTTTCTGGAAATTTTCCAAATTAAAACAAACTGACCCAACATAACCTAACCAAACATCAGCTTCTTTTGATGACAAAGCAATTTCCTTTTTAGGATTTTTTTGGGAAAATAAAAAAAATCCAACTAAAGAAACCTAAACTAACCCGACCTAACCAAACCTAACACCTTTGTTTGCATTAGGGAGGCAAATGTGTGTAAAAACTTGCCTTGTTGCAACCTTAAAGCACAATTACACTGCCTTGCCTAACATCTCATGTAAGAAAACATAACCTAACATAACAACTTAACTTAACTTAATGTAACTTAACTTAACTTAACTTATATGTGCAAAACTGTCTCATGAATACCTTAAAGGACAATAATTCCAAAAGCTATAGCCATGCATGAATACCACTACATCAATCAGTGAAATACAAAAAGAAACTTATTCTTCAAAATTTTTAGGTGATAATGAATTGGCCAAATATAATACAGTGTACAGGCAACATGTTAATTACATTCCGACATCTTTATTGTACTATCTGGTCATTCATGTATGGATATTAGTGTTTAATGTGTGGGTTTGATGATCAGAGCAACTTGATACAATGAGCAACAGGTACATTGAGGTGCAAATTGAAGTGAACTCATGTGATTTTTGTTGTCAAATAATTCATATACAATGGAGCAAAACAACTCTTCTCCTAGACCCGTGGGACCAAAGAAGTTTTGTTGTCATGATATCACATTTTGATCACAATGCCCATGTCATCAACTTTCCATGTTTGATCTGATTCATTGCCAATACCTGATGAAGAGGATCATGCAATATAGGCTGATGAAGGGAATTGTGTGGTGCTATAAAAAAATATAGTATGTTTGAAGAATAACAATCTATTCACGAAACATTATCTTATATTTATTGCTATCAGTGGCTCCACAATGGGAAAGCATTTGGGATGGAGTCAGATGTCCAGGTAAATTTTATCCATGTGAAGCTCATAGGCATCATGCTTAATTTAGAATGTTGCACAGGGGATGGAGACCAATCAGTTCCATTGACTGAGGTCCAGGCTGCTTACAAGTGCTTGTAACAGTAAAGTTTAAACATGCATTTTTTGTTTGTCTAGCATTGATGATCTATCATGTCTAGTCTAGCATTGTCTAGCATGATGATGACATGGTTTCCAATCATGAAATAAAGCTGCATTTCTCAGTGTAATTACACTGGCCACCCAAGCATGATCATAGGTGTCCTAGCTCAAGGAGGTGAACTGCTGTTTTATCTTTTTATCTGTTGCTGCTGCCCTGCTGTTTTATCTTTTTAATATGAGGTTGTAATATCCACAAGTCCATTGTGTATTACCTTAATACAAGTCTGTATCTGCATCTGTTTCTCCCACATCTGTGCAGGGTTGATCATTCTGCTGAACCCATAAACACATCAAGAACATCTAATGAACTGGCAACAATGGTAAATTGCTATCTTGGGCACTTGTAGAGCAGTGCACAATCATGGACTGTGCCATGGAGCAGACTGCTGAACCTGTCATACTATTCATCTAAACTACTAGAGAGCTATTCCATCTAGCTACAGCTCCAATCTATATGCAACCGGATCTATGTCGGAACAATTGTGCCTCTGCCACCCTCACTCCTCACTCCCCTGTTCTCTTGCTCTCACTCTCTCTTAACATCAATTCCTAATTTGGTCTGCTATCACTTGAATGAAACCATCCCACAAGATGGACTACAATTATCTACTTACACAGTTCCCAGTATCATGTTTTTCTTCTCCAGTTTAACGAATGCACTATGTCATGCCATTTGCACTACTCATCTTTCTATCCAGCTTTGAGCGAATGTTAGTGGGAGAAGTGGAGGAAATTTGAATCCTATACGCCTTGCAAGGCGTGGGAAGTTTTGCTGTACTACCGGGGTTGACTTTTGATTTCTTTTGATTTCAGGAAAGTCAAAGCAAACTGCCAGATTCATGCCAAAACTATTGTGATACGTACTCGCCAGGTCGCGAGACCTCCACTCGTTAGCATGTTTCACTTCAAGAAGAAAGACAAAGATGACAAGAAGAAGGACAAAGGCAAGGAGAAGAAGAAAGACAAAAAGGAGCAGCGGATAACGCTGGAGGAACTACGCCGGCTGGAGGAGGCGCGCCGCAGCCTGGTCGGCAAGGTCAAGCGGAAGGACAAGCTGCCGACGGGCATCACGGCCGACTACATGGAGAGCTTCACGCAGGCCGAGCGGGAGGCGCTGGCTGGCCGCGGCGCGAGCGGTGGCGTCGATGGGCCTCCGCGGCCGCCCAAGCGGCCCAGTCTGCTGGACTACCGACCGGTGGCCGACCTGGTCGAAGACGATGGGAACGACGTGGTGGCCGGGAACACGGTGCGCAACGAGATCATCAACTACGAGCGGCTGCTGGAGCGGCGCACGAGCGGCACGGCCGGCGTGCCGCCGCTGCCGCCGAAGAGCCCGCCGTCGCCGTCGGTGTCGACGCCGTCGTCGACGTCGGTGCAGCGGCTGGCGCGGCGGTTCGACTCGACGCCGGGCCGCAGTCCGACGCTGTCGCCCAGCGGCTCGCTGCGCAGCTCGGCCAGCTCGGCCACCACGCTGTCGGAGCCGCGCGCCGGCGAGGCGGCCGGCGCGCCGACGCGCCGCTTCCCCGGCCACCAGCTGCGGCTGCCGGTGCTGGCGCCGCCGCAGCCGCCGCCGGCGCGCCTGCTGCGCGTGCGCCGGCAGCCGGGCGGCGAGTTCGGCTTCGCGCTGCGCCGCTCGCTGGTGCTGGAGCGCACGGCCAAGGGTGACCACCGGCGCACGGTTATCTTCGCCGAGCCTGGCCGCTGCAGCCAGGGCGACACGGGTCTGCTGCCGGGCGACCGGCTGGTCGAGGTCAACGGCGTCAACGTGGAGACGGCCGAACGCGAACAGGTGGTGTCGCTGATCAGGAACTCTGGCAGCACCGTCACGCTCAAGGTGGGTGCGGCTGTCCCTGGCTGTCCCTGGTCCCTCTGGTCGGGCCTGTGTACACTGTCGCCGTCCACTGGTGGTGGTTGTCCCCGGTCCAGTCCTGGTCACTCTGGGCGGGCCCGTGTCTACTATCGCCGTCCACTGGTGGTGGCTTTATTCTGGTGGCCTAATTTGGTTCCAATGATAATGAACTGATTTTGCCGGAGAGGACACCAACTTGGTGTCTGTTTCTGATACCAACAGCTCCTTTTTATATTTCCCGGACTGTTGTTGTCGTGCTTATGAACGACAACACGATTTGCGGTCATTTTAACCAACTTCACCCAATCTTTCGGCGAAAATGAGCGGATAATTAACCGGACAGGGTACTATTCTGAATATCAGACATCTGGGACAAGGTCGTGTTTCCAACCCTGTGGCGAAGTCTAGCGTTTGGCTTTTGGCTAAACCCGAAGCTGAAGCCGACGTCAATGGTTGTGGGTCCTACGACGGCGGTGCTAGAAATTGAGCCAGACGAAGCTGAGGCCGAAGCCAGCGTATTTTCACAACACGAAGCTGAAGCCGAAGCGATGGTTCTGGAACCTACGAAATCGAAGCTTAGACCAATGCTAATTTTTCCTTTCCGATATTGAAGCCTAAATGAGTGGATTGGGGCCACACGCGGCCGAATTATTGCACAAATAATAAGTCAAGAAATGTGTACTTTGTGTAAATTAAATGTGCACTTGGCAGCCATTTAGGACGAACTCACTAAATGGTATCACTATGGCTAAAATGGTTACCCGTATCATCAACTGATATTGTATAACAGTCCACATCATGGGTAATCCTTTTACCTGGAATTGTGCTGAGAGATGTTTATGCATCACATCCCGCAATTGTGAGTATCGGTATAATACTTATCAACAAGATACTGTTATAAATTAGATATGAAGACTTCAAATCTACTCATCATGAACCACAATGTCCATACTCCTTTGGGAGGGATGCCAATTCAGTGTTCAGAGAGTGGTATGTTCCACCCTATTTCACGAATAGTTTATCACTGCTTCGTACCCATGTTCAGTACCGACTTCGTACCCATGTTCAGGGATGAGGGGGACAAGGGGTATAGTTACTGTTTCAAGGGCATGCTCCGAAGGCATGTTGGACTAAGTAAATATTCATACTGAATCGCACGCATTTAATTTGTTTTCTCGCTCATGCAAGGCACTGTTGTAAGATATGAAAAAGGCATGCTATCCAAAGCCTCTACTCTACGGGTGGTGATTGCCCAGCGGATTCACCACACAACGCCGTGGACAAGACCGAGCTGCTGCTGCCAACTGTCAGGCCGCTGAGCCACGTTTGTCCCTGTGTTCGTACTTGAACTGCAACACGTTCCACACACGACTGGGGCAGCAGCCGAGTCATGGATATGGAAATTGCCGTCATGAACTGATGACACCAACGCCGGCTGTGCCAGAGGAAATATCGAGTCAGATGTTGAATGGCACCAAACTGCGCAATGAAAGACTACCGCGTGCAGCGAACAACGCAGCCAGCTCCCGCGGCCTCTCGGTGTGAGAAGTTAGCGACGCCTCGTGGTTTGGCTGCCAAGCACGGCTTAAATGAGCTAAACGTGTCACCAAATGACCAGCGGGCTGCAGTAGCCCACACATGAAGTTGGTTTCATAGTCAACTTTGCAACTGCTATAGGTTCATTCCGGTTTTCATAGCTATCTGAGGAGCTTTTATAAGATTGGTTGGGGTGTCTCGGTAGTCGTTGGCTAAACGGCCAACGGCTGCGCCTCGACCGTGTGGCATGACGACCGACGGCTGCCCCTCGGCCGTGTGGCATGACGACCGACGGCTGCCCCTCGGCCGTGTGGCATGACGACCGACGGCTGCGCCTCGGCCGGGTGGCATGACGACCGACGGCTGCCCCTCGGCCGGGTGGCATGACGACCGACGGCTGCCCCTCGGCCGTGTGGCATGACGACCGACGGCTGCCCCTCGACCGGGTGGCATCACGGCCCACGGCTGCCCCTCGTCCGGGTGGCATCACGGCCCACGGCTGTGTTGGCGTGCTGCGGTTCGGTGTAGGCGTCTATTAGGTAGGCGCCTTGTGCAGAGTGGGTGTTAAACGTCGGTGTGGGTGTCATTGTGTTAGGGTTTGGCCCGCCCCACCGGCAAGGTGACGCTTCTGACTGAAGACAATTCCGGACTCGTTGCACCCTGGACCGAGCTTTCGCCCTTTGGACCCTGCCCCAGTCACAATGGTCGAGAGCAGTGGGCTCGTCACCGTTAAGTTTTCTCCGGGGGTAAAGGTTAGTTGGGAGACAGAGAGACGATGGGGATTCGGTGTGGGTGGATTTCCTTCGCGAGTCGCAGGAGTGCACGTTGAGGGTGCCTGGAGCTCTTGCTGCTTGCAGTCTTCTTGCTTCTCTTCTTTCTTCCTGTCTTCTTGCTTCTTGCTCTTCTTGTCTTCTCATCTTCTTGCTTCTTGGGCTTCTTCGGCTTTGTTGTGCTTACTGGTGTCGCTCTTGAGCGTGGGGGCGCGTGACCTCTCTTCTACGGAAAGACCTCGTTGGAAAATTGAATGTAAACAGAATGTAAACTAGTCGAGAATCGCGGGACTCCGTCCAGCTATGTTGTCGCCTCCGGCGATTTTCCTTACGTTCGAAGGACGTAAGAACTGAAATTGGCGTGACGTGAAACTGACTTTAAACCGTAGCTCTCATCCCAGCAATATTATGCTGCATTGTTGTGGAAGAAAACTGAGGCTGCATCTCGCACTCCTGGTTTGACTTTATCCGCCTGCTACTCATCCAGTTAGTTTAAAATAAGTACCAACATTAATTAGTTGCACAAAAGCTCTGAAGGTGCAACAAGTGTTTTTGTTGTGAAGGAACCCAAAATAATCGTCTCCAGATTTGATGGGCCAAATATTATCTTCACCAATTACAGGATCTCAAAATACAAACCTAACGCTAGAACACAGGCAGAGGACATATCAATGACCAACCCTTCACTCCTTATCTGTAGGTACCTATGCAAATGCGCATAATTATCTCCAGGTGTATTTATATTTGCATAATAAGTGTTAAGACATCGCACTTTTATGCTTGAGGAAATTGTCAGACGTGAATTTGTGTTTTTTTTGTGTCTTTTTCGCATGTTTGGCAATAATTTTGATATGGTCTCCCATAACACTATTCCTAACTACTAGTACTCGTGCGGTATGAGCACAGGACGCGCTGCGCGTCTCCCTGGCAAAACAGTACTAGGACTTCTTCAATTTGTCCGTCGCGGACGTAGGGAACGCCAATCGTCATGAACCACTTCCATGGCTGGTACGTTTCGCTACGTCATCCTACGCGTCGTGACAGCAGCAGTCTGCCGCGAACGCGAGCGACGCGCGTCACGCGTGACGCGCGCTCTGTGTGGCGTGTTCATGCAAACCGGTCATTACCCACCGGGCGGGCCATCCGTCCGTTAGGCATCCAGGCACTTCACACTGTTCAAGATCCGCTGTCTCACTGACTATGATTTGGGTAGGTCTCGTTGTTCTGGCCCGGACGGGTCACAAAATATTCCCTGTCACTGTGAGACATTGGTGGCCCTGCCAGGTCACGACATATTCCCTGTCACTGTGAGACATTTGTGGTCCGGTCAGGTCACGACATATTCCCTGCCACTGTGGGACATTGGTGGCCCTGCCAGGTCACGACATATTCCCTGCCACTGTGGGACATTTGTGGCCCGGTCAGGTCACGACATATTCCCTGCCACTGTGGGACATTTGTGGCCCGGTCAGGTCACGACATATTCCCTGCTGCTGTGGGACATTTGTGGCCCGGTCAGGTCACGACATATTCCCTGCCACTGTGGGACATTTGTGGTCCGGTCAGGTCACGACATATTCCCTGCCACTGTGGGACATTTGTGGCCCGGTCAGGTCACGACATATTCCCTGCCACTGTGGGACATTTGTGGCCCTGCCAGGTCACGACATATTCCCTGCCACTGTGGGACATTTGTGGCCCGGTCAGGTCACGACATATTCCCTGCTACTGTGGGACATTGGTGGCCCTGCCAGGTCACGACATATTCCCTGCCACTGTGGGACATTTGTGGCCCGGTCAGGTCACGACATATTCCCTGCCACTGTGGGACATTTGTGGTCCGGTCAGGTCACGACATATTCCCTGCCACTGTGGGACATTGGTGGCCCTGCCAGGTCACGACATATTCCCTGCCACTGTGGGACATTTGTGGTCCGGTCAGGTCACGACATATTCCCTGCCACTGTGGGACATTGGTGGTCCGGCCAGGTCACGACATATTCCCTGCCACTGTGGGACATTTGTGGCCCGGTCAGGTCACGACATATTCCCTGCCACTGTGGGACATTTGTGGCCCTGCCAGGTCACGACATATTCCCTGCCACTGTGGGACATTTGTGGCCCGGTCAGGTCACGACATATTCCCTGCCACTGTGGGACATTGGTGGCCCTGCCAGGTCACGACATATTCCCTGCCACTGTGGGACATTTGTGGCCCGGTCAGGTCACGACATATTCCCTGCCACTGTGGGACATTTGTGGTCCGGTCAGGTCACGACATATTCCCTGCCACTGTGGGACATTTGTGGTCCGGTCAGGTCACGACATATTCCCTGCCACTGTGGGACATTTGTGGTCCGGTCAGGTCACGACATATTCCCTGCCACTGTGGGACATTTGTGGCCCGGTCAGGTCACGACATATTCCCTGCCACTGTGGGACATTTGTGGTCCGGTCAGGTCACGACATATTCCCTGCCACTGTGGGACATTGGTGGTCCGGCCAGGTCACGACATATTCCCTGTCACTGTGAGACATTGGTGGCCCGGACGGGTCACGACATATTCCCTGCTGCTGTGGGACATTGGTGGCCCGGACGGGTCACGACATATTCCCTGCCACTGTGGGACATTTGTGGTCCGGTCAGGTCACGACATATTCCCTGCTGCTGTGGGACATTGGTGGCCCGGGCGGGCCACGACATATTCCCTGCCACTGTGAGACATTGCCGGCCCGGACAGGTCACGACATATGCCCCGCGGCTGTTGGACATTGCTGGCCCGGACGGGTCCTGACATTCACTGCCACTGTTGAACATTGTTGGAACGCACCGGCTATTATCAAATAACGTCAAAGCGGTGCCTGCCGACGCCGGGGTTTGCCAGCTTTTCGGCGAATCGGCATCAGCTGGTGATGGCGCTGTTCAGAAGGGACAACGTGCGGTCGCGACAAATCCCACAGCTGATAAAGGTGCGTGAAGCCGAACTAATCGCGCTTCACTTGAAACACGAGACGGACGCGCTGTCGGCGCTTGAGCCTTCTGCAAACGAGACGGCTGGGTAACCTGCATCACCGGGGTCGCCCAGTGCTGATCTGGGGGTCTATTGAGTGTGTGGTAACACCAAGGTCCTAGGTTTTGATGATTGAGGATGATGGCTGCCACGAGTGGCCCACAGCGGACAACCCTGGGCGACTCCCGCTGCCATATCGGCTCGGTGGCGGTGCCCAGCTGGCCGGCAGCGGACAACCCTGGGCGACTCCCGCTGCCATATCGGCTCGGTGGCGGGGCCCAGCTGGCCGGCAGCGGACAACCCTGGGCGACTCCCGCTGCCATATCGGCTCGGTGGCGGGGCCCAGTTGGCCGGCAGCGGACAACCCTGGGCGACTCCCGCTGCCATATCGGCTCGGTGGCGGGGCCCAGTTGGCCGGCAGCGGACAACCCTGGGCGACTCCCGCTGCCATATCGGCTCGGTGGCGGGGCCCAGCTGGCCGGCAGCGGACAACCCTGGGTGACTCCCGCTGCCATATCGACTCGGTGGCGGTGCCCAGCTGGCCGGCAGCGGACAACCCTGGGCGACTCCCGCTGCCATATCGGCTCGGTGGCGGTGCCCAGCTGGCCCACAGCGGACAACCCTGGGCGACTCCCGCTGCCATATCGGCTCGGTGGCGGTGCCCAGCTGGCCCACAGCGGACAACCCTGGGCGACTCCCGCTGCCATATCGGCTCGGTGGCGGGGCCCAGCTGGCCGGCAGCGGACAACCCTGGGTGACTCCCGCTGCCATATCGGCTCGGTGGCGGGGCCCAGCTGGCCGGCAGCGGACAACCCTGGGCGACTCCCGCTGCCATATCGGCTCGGTGGCGGGGCCCAGTTGGCCGGCAGCGGACAACCCTGGGTGACTCCCGCTGCCATATCGGCTCGGTGGCGGGGCCCAGCTGGCCGGCAGCGGACAACCCTGGGTGACTCCCGCTGCCATATCGGCTCGGTGGCGGTGCCCAGCTGGCCGGCAGCGGACAACCCTGGGTGACTCCCGCTGCCATATCGGCTCGGTGGCGGGGCCCAGCTGGCCGGCAGCGGACAACCCTGGGTGACTCCCGCTGCCATATCGGCTCGGTGGCGGGGCCCAGTTGGCCGGCAGCGGACAACCCTGGGTGACTCCCGCTGCCATATCGGCTCGGTGGCGGGGCCCAGCTGGCCGGCAGCGGACAACCCTGGGCGACTCCCGCTGCCATGTCGGCTCGGTGGCGGGGCCCAGCTGGCCGGCAGCGGACAACCCTGGGCGACTCCCGCTGCCATGTCGGCTCGGTGGCGGTGCCCAGCTGGCCGGCAGCGGACAACCCTGGGCGACTCCCGCTGCCATGTCGGCTCGGTGGCGGGGCCCAGCTGGCCGGCAGCGGACAACCCTGGGCGACTCCCGCTGCCATGTCGGCTCGGTGGCGGGGCCCAGCTGGCCGGCAGCGGACAACCCTGGGCGACTCCCGCTGCCATATCGGCTCGGTGGCGGTGCCCAGCTGGCCGGCAGCGGACAACCCTGGGCGACTCCCGCTGCCATATCGACTCGGTGGCGGGGCCCAGTTGGCCGGCAGCGGACAACCCTGGGCGACTCCCGCTGCCATATCGACTCGGTGGCGGTGCCCAGCTGGCCGGCAGCGGACAACCCTGGGCGACTCCCGCTGCCATATCGACTCGGTGGCGGTGCCCAGCTGGCCGGCAGCGGACAACCCTGGGCGACTCCCGCTGCCATATCGGCTCGGTGGCGGGGCCCAGCTGGCCGGCAGCGGACAACCCTGGGCGACTCCCGCTGCCATATCGGCTCGGTGGCGGGGCCCAGTTGGCCGGCAGCGGACAACCCTGGGCGACTCCCGCTGCCATATCGGCTCGGTGGCGGGGCCCAGTTGGCCGGCAGCGGACAACCCTGGGTGACTCCCGCTGCCATATCGGCTCGGTGGCGGGGCCCAGTTGGCCGGCAGCGGACAACCCTGGGCGACTCCCGCTGCCATATCGGCTCGGTGGCGGGGCCCAGTTGGCCGGCAGCGGACAACCCTGGGTGACTCCCGCTGCCATATCGGCTCGGTGGCGGGGCCCAGCTGGCCGGCAGCGGACAACCCTGGGCGACTCCCGCTGCCATATCGGCTCGGTGGCGGGGCCCAGTTGGTCGGCAGCGGACAACCCTGGGTGACTCCCGCTGCCATATCGGCTCGGTGGCGGGGCCCAGCTGGCCGGCAGCGGACAACCCTGGGCGACTCCCGCTGCCATATCGGCTCGGTGGCGGGGCCCAGCTGGCCGGCAGCGGACAACCCTGGGTGACTCCCGCTGCCATATCGGCTCGGTGGCGGGGCCCAGCTGGCCGGCAGCGGACAACCCTGGGTGACTCCCGCTGCCATATCGGCTTGGTGGCGGTGCCCAGCTGGCCGGCAGCGAGCAAACGAGATAAAAAAAGCACAGACCAAGCCAGCTGAGTGTTAGCGACGGGAAGCGACACGTACCACCAGGACGGCGCAATTCATGAAAGTCGAATGTGTCTGAACACCCGTTCTACCCATCTTAGCGACAAAGCCGCCCACCTTATTCCCCGAGCTGCCCACCGTAGCGCCCTAGCTGCCCACCGTAGCGCCCTAGCTGCCCACCGTAGCGCCCGATCTGCCCACCGTAACGCCCGATCTGCTCACCGTAGCGCCCGAGCTGCCCACCGTAGCGCCCGATCTGCCGACCGTAGCGCCCGAGCTGCCCACCGTAGCGCCCTAGCTGCCTACCGTAACGCCCGAACTGCTCACCGTAGCGCCCGAGCTGCCCACCGTAACGCCCGAGCTGCCCACCGTGGCGCCCGATCTGGCCGCCCGTAACGTCCGCTCTGCACCTATGCGGTCGGTCGGAGCCCATGCGGAACAGGACCGTGGCATGGCGTGTTCCGTGTTTCAGCTGCTAGTGTGCTTCCATCCGAGCAGTAATTTGGCCAACACACTGAGGTGTCGGCTATCACTTGTGGTACGATGTCGACGGCTCATGTGTCTGGTCATATGCCCGCACTTGATGACCTAACCGTTTGGCTTGGAGAGGGTTATATGTTTAGGAGAGTGCAGCGTGGTAGAACATGCTCAGGTGACTGAAGATGTTCATTTTATCGGATATTTTCAGGACCTGAGCGACTTTGGAGTGCTGTCCCAAGGAACCTCCAAAACATCTCGTTTTGCAATGTTTCCTGTATTTTCGAAGACACGACAATTTTTTTTCTCTCTCACCTTGACCTGGGGGTGGAAGAAGGGGAAGAGAGGCACCTGTGCACCAAGTACACGGTAATGACGACGGCGGCCCATCCGCCAGACGCCAGACGTCAGACGCCAGAGTGTATGGCCATGGCGTCACGCCCACACAACGGGTGTTGTCGGACCGCTGAACGTCGTACGGTCTGCGTCACACTTGGCACTCTATCCAGTCCGGCCGTAACATACGCACCTGGGCTGGCCCTGGGGCGGTCGCTACCAGTGTCCTGTTCGACGGCCGGTCGTCGCTAGTGCGTTATGGTCGGTCGTCACCGGAGTGTTATGCTCAATCGCCACCAGTGTTATGGTCGGTCGTGACCAGTGCCCGGTCCTGGGGTCGGTCGTCACCAGTGTGTTGTGGTCGGTCGTCACCAATGTGTTATGGTCGGTCGTCACCAGTGTGTTGTGGGCGGTCGTCACCAGTGTGTTGTGGTCGGTTGTCACCAGTGTCCTGTGGTTGGTTGTCACCAGTGTCCTCTGGCCGGTCGTCACCAGTGTGTTGTGAGCGGTCGTCACCAGTGTGTTGTGGTTGGTTGTCACCAGTATGTTGTGGTTGGTTGTCACCAGTATGTTGTGGACGGTCGTCACCAGTGTGTTATGGCCGGTCGTCACCAGTGTGTTGTGGTCGATTGTCACCAGTGTCCTGTGGTTGGTTGTCACCAGTGTCCTCTGGACGGTCGTCACCAGTGTGTTATGGTCGGTCGTCAGCAGTGTGTTATGGCCGGTCGTCACCAGTGTGTTGTGGTTGGTTGTCACCAGTGTCCTCTGGCCGGTCGTCAGCAGTGTGTTGTGGCCGGTCGTCACCAGTGCTCGGTGTTGGACCATGCGACAGTGACGTGCTGTGTATTGTGGCCAGTCGTCACCAGTGTGCTATGGCCGGTCGTCACCAGTGTGTTGTGATCGGTCGTCACCAGTGCTCGGTGTTGGACCATGCGACAGTGACGTGCTGTGTATTGTGGCCGGTCGTCACCAGTTGTGCTATGGCCGGTCGTCAGCAGTGTGTTGTGGTCGGTCGTCACCAGTGTGTTATGGCCGGTCGTCAGCAGTGTGTTGTGGTCGGTCGTCACCAGTGCTTGGTGTTGGACCATGCGACAGTGACGTGCTGTGTATTGCGGCCGGTCGTCACCAGTGTGCTATGGCCGGTCGTCAGTAGTGTGTTGTGGCCGGTCGTCACCAGTGCTCGGTGTTGGACCATGCGACAGTGACGTGCTGTGTATTGTGGCCAGTCGTCACCAGTGTGCTATGGCCGGTCGTCACCAGTGTGTTGTGGTCGGTCGTCACCAGTGCTCGGTGTTGGACCATGCGACAGTGACGTGCTGTGTATTGTGGCGTCGTCACCAGTGTGCTATGGCCGGTCGTCACCAGTGTGTTGTGGTCGGTCGTCACCAGTGCTCGGTGTTGGACCATGCGACAGTGACGTGCTGTGTATTGTGGTCGGTCATCACCAATGTGTTATGGTCGGTCGTCAGCAGTGTGTTATGGCCGGTCGTCACCAGTGTATTGTGGCCGGTAGTCACCAGTGTGTTGTGGCCGGTCGTCACCAGTGTGTTGTGGTCGGTCGTCACCAGTGCTCGGTGTTGGACCATGCGACAGTGACGTGCTGTGTATTGTGGCCGGTCGTCACCAGTGTATTGTGGCCGGTCGTCACCAGTGTGTTATGGCCGGTCGTCACCAGTGTATTGTGGCCGGTAGTCACCAGTGTGTTGTGGCCGGTCGTCACCAGTGTGTTGTGGCCGGTCGTCACCAGTGTGTTGTGGTCGGTCGTCACCAGTGCTCGGTGTTGGACCATGCGACAGTGACGTGCTGTGTATTGTGGCCGGTCGTCACCAGTGTGTTGTGGTTGGTTGTCACCAGTGTCCTCTGGCCGGTCGTCAGCAGTGTGTTGTGGCCGGTCGTCACCAGTGCTCGGTGTTGGACCATGCGACAGTGACGTGCTGTGTATTGTGGCCGGTCGTCACCAGTGTGCTATGGCCGGTCGTCAGCAGTGTGTTGTGGCCGGTCGTCACCAGTGCTCGGTGTTGGACCATGCGACAGTGACGTGCTGTGTATTGTGGCCGGTCGTCACCAGTGTGTTATGGCCGGTCGTCAGCAGTGTGTTGTGGCCGGTCGTCACCAGTGCTCGGTGTTGGACCATGCGACAGTGACGTGCTGTGTATTGTGGCCGGTCGTCACCAGTGTGTTATGGCCGGTCGTCACCAGTGTGCTATGGCCGGTCGTCACCAGTGCTCGGTGTTGGACCATGCGACAGTGACGTGCTCCTGGCGCGGGCTGACATATGTACGGATGTCACAACAGAACGCAGACCACACACTGTACACGACAGCTCTGCCGACGACACGACAGCTCTGCCGACGACACGTCGCGACATTACTGCCGCGCCAAACACGACCACCAACTGAACTTCGACACGACACGACTGTGAATGTGCATACTGCGACGAGACATTTTTGCTGCTTTGAGGTTATGCTAGGTTAGGTTCTGCTGTAGCGGTAAATCCACGTCGCGGTTGCTGCAGTCGCAGTCCTGCTGTGTAACGGTATTGTCTCGTGGTGTATGCATTCGCAGTCGTGTCGTCGCAGAGGTGTGGGTAGCGGCACCACATTCGCAGTCGTGTCGTCGCAGAGGTGTGGGTAGCGGCACCACATTCGCAGTCGTGTCGTGGCAGAGGTGTGGGTAGCGGCACCACATTCGTAGTCGTGTCGTCGCAGAGGTGTGGGTAGCGGCACCACATTCGTAGTCGTGTCGTCGCAGAGGTGTGGGTGGCGGCACCACGTTGGCAGTCTTGTCGTCGAGCCTGTGTACGTGAGCGGCGCCGTCCCCCTGGCGTGTGGCGTGACGGGTGACTCACCGGTCACGGCCAGTGGGCGGTGGATCCGGTGTCAGGTGGGCGATGCACCCCTGCCACGGCGCGGCGCTGCTGGCCACCGCACCTTATCGCCGCTCTGTAAACACACCGACGGCGGCGGCGGCGGCGGCGACCTTGACTCGGCTGTCCCGCGCTGCGTCCCGTGCAGCCCGGGGGCGTGGTGCCGGGACTTGCGAGCGGCAATGGTCGTGGGCCCTGGCACACGGACCTCTGCTGTGTCCCGTACAGCCCGGGGCGTGGTGCCGGGACTTGCGAGTGGCAATGGTCGTGGGCCCTAACCCACGGGCCTCTGCTGTGTCCCGTACAGCCCGGGGGCGTGGTGGCGGGACTTGCGAGCGGCAATGGCTGTGGGCCTTGGCACACGGGCCTCTGCTGTGTCCCGTACAGCCCGGGGGCGTGGTTCCGGGATTTGCGAGCGGCAATGGTCGTGGGCCCTAACCCACGGGCCTCTGCTGTGTCCCGTACAGCCCGGGGGCGTGGTGGCGGGGATTTGCGAGGGGTCTATATCATAACATCCAGAGTTAATAACGTCCAGAGTTCATAACGTCCAAAGCTCATAACGTCCAAAGTGTGAAATAAAGTTTAAAAAAAGTTCAAAATGTCTCGGATAGGGTGCGTTCATAACGTCTAGAGCTCTTAACGTCCAAGGATCACAACGTCCAAAACTGGCTTCAGAGGGAGCGTTCATAACGTGCAGAGTTCATAACGTCCAATAAAGTCTAAAAATAGTTCCTCAGTTGTCCGCTAGAGGAGCCAGCGAAACCCTGATGGTGAGATCGCGCGGCTGCGTCTCCGCTTGCTGTCAACAGATGGCAGGAGTGTGCAGTTATTGTCGCATGGTACCTCGCAAATGTGCTGCCAAATGTCATCTGGTGGTTTCTTCAGATGTGGATTCTGAAATCTTCTCCAGTTCCTCCAGGGGACGAATACATTTCCTCAGAGAGTCGCCTTCGGTGGGAAAATTCGTTGAGCGGGTTGCAGGGGCTGCGCATGAGAATACTGAGGGGGCACCTTTTCCTCCCAACAGAGCGCCTTTGGCTGGAAAATTCGTTCCAAAAGGGTGGGGATGGTCTTTTCTGGTCGGACCGGCGCCACCTTACTCTGGGGAGCGGGGGTTAAGACTGCCGTGTGACGCTGGGGAATGTATTGGGACGTCGCTGCTTATCAGTTATCAGCTATCTGAACCAGAGTTAAAATATTGGTTTTTCGTTAGGTGTGAGATGTCGAAACGAGCAGGGTAGGATGTCGAAATTGGCCATGGAATTAGTGTCATTTAGAATGCTTTTGAAGTCTTTCAGACTCGATTTTTAGTCAATGGTGTAGGTACTTATGACTGTACCTTTATCATTTGTTTTGATATTTGTGATTTAGGAAGAACTATATTCGGTATAGGGAGATTAATCCTATGCTGTAAGCTGGCATTGCATGTCATATCACATTATAGATAATCCCTTTACCTGAAATTGCGTTGCAAAATGTCCGTGTATCAGCAATCCTTAGCGAGAGCATGGACATAATACTTATAAGCGAGATACTGTTAGAAGGAGACATGAAGACTTCATAAGCATGCATTAAGGAGCAGGATGCCGATACTTCTTGGACAAGGATGCCAATCAAGTGTTCAAAAAGTGGTATATTTCACCCTATTTCACAAATAATTTATCACTGATCTGAACGGTCTCCCAATGCCGGAACACTGGACTTTGACCATGAGGGGTGCGGTTCACCGACGCGCCGGGCCGGGCATCGTAACAAGCGGTGGGGCATAAGTTTGAATGCATACAGTTCAGTTTAGTGAACACACAGCAACACGGAATGGGCGATACCTTGCATTCGAATCCAGGAATGTATTATTCAGGCATAAAGGCTAGGAAATCCATTTATCGCGCATTCTTATTTTCCTCGCGTTATTCACAATAGATAACCTCACGGCTTAGGATAAAATACACATAGATTGTTATGTGCGTTGTGAGGAACATGAAAATACAGGAGTTACGCCCAAATAGGGAAAGAAAAACTGGACTCATTTCGGCCGGACATGGTGAATACACGACTAGAGACTGCTTGAAATGGTTCTTGTTCACCCTGGTGGAGCATTATTGCAAAGCGCGGATACAGGCTGCAGGGTGGGACGCATATGGTGCAAAAGATGCCTTTAATCTGATCGTATTTGCAAGGAACAGCCGTGCATCTATGTCGACCCCTCGTCGTTATGTCGTATTTCCGCTATTTAGCGGACAAAAATGCCGATTGCATGAAATGCATCCATGCAACAACGGCTTGACGGTTATGTGAGGTACTTTTATACTCATTTTAAGAGCATGACATCCCTTATTTGTTTGTTCTGGAACCGCTCCTGCCCTGTCCGCGAAGTGCAAACAAAATATTGCGAGGTGTCTTCAAGAAACCTGCTAGCCCATTCAACGCCAAATCGACAAGTGAAAGGGCCAAAATACACCCAATAATTTATATTTTGCTGAAAATAATTGTGTGGGGTTATCTGATGCACCGAATCCAGCTGTGCCATTCCTAGAAAGAACAGATCAATGGTCAAGGAGTTACAGACTGAGGCATTTGCCGCCCCGGTAGCTCAGTTGGTTAGAGCGCACTGGTCTCCCCTGTCTGGCAACGCAGGGTCCGAGTCACTTCACGCGCTCGCATTTAGCACCCGGCTGGGAGGGTCAGTTGGCAGATGGCCCGATAAGGCCGGGGACGAGGTACCCGGCGGCCGTGTCTGTGCATTGACGGCACGTTAAACTTCCGGTCTAAATTCTGCCGTTGAACTGGAGTTCATGGATCGGGTGGTGGGGCCGGGTTTCACGCAACAAGCTCTGCTTAGCAATAGAACCCTGGTTGATAAAGCCACCCCAGCAATAATTCGGATTACATTTTTTTTATGACAGGTCACCTAACAAGGGTGTCTTTTAAGGTGTTTAACTAAATAAAGAACGATCCGAATTATGCAAACGTATGTATAGGTGAACTCACAATAATCTACTGCATCTTTTGACTCTATCGGAATTTTCCTTTACGGGCTATTTGAAACGTGACATCGTGACGTAAGGGCACACGACCTACTTTAACCATCGGAACAATGACAATGCGATCTTAAAAAGGTGCGAAACTGAAGTTCGATATTCTATATTTCGAAGCAAGTAATTAAAAAACAGGGTTTGCCCCTAAAACTCTACATACCCGCTCTAAATTAGGCAGGTATGGATATTTTTTTGCTCTAGTGTACCATGTCCTGTTTTAATATGTCTCTACATCACTGAAATATAAGCCTGTTCACGATCAAGGCACGTGCTGGGATGAAAACGTTGGTAATCTGAGCCTGAGTGTTGTGTTGCAGAAGTATTCGAACACGTGATGTCAAAGGTTAAACAGATATGACAACATTTATACAAATTGTGGCAGTAGACGATTTATAAGTCCTACCTTGCGATGAATTACAAGGAGAGAGAAGCATCCACAACACAGCAACCACATTATGATCACCGAGAAACCTTTCGCTCAACCATTTATTGCATCTCGAAAGTTAAAATATCTGCGAATGTAGTGAAATATCAGGAAGGGCACAAACATCAGGTGGCGCCGTGTTTTGGTGCCCAGTGCTCACTGCTCACTCTGGCTGACCGTGCTGCCTGTGAAGCAAGGCAATTTCTGAGGGTGTCGGACGCAGACAAGGTGAAAGCAAAGCTATTTTATGAATCTGACCAGATCAGCCGCATGTGTCTCGGCAAGACCGACTGTGTCACGGTGTGACAGGCTGATGGAACCAAAAGTAGAGTTCCGAAAAGGCTTGTTTTGGGAAACTTGTGCGAGATATGTGATCTATGCAAGGAGAACCCTGAAAACCCTCGCACCAGCTTCTTAACCTTTGCCGGCCTTCGTCCGAAGCATTGCGTCTTGGCAGGCAGCAGTGGGACGCACTCGGTATGGTTGTGCACTTATCAGCAAAGCCCGAAACTGTTCATATCCGCTCTCGGCCTTCCCGGTCTCAAAGGCCGTGACCTCCTCAATCACGCTGTATGTGGCAAGGAAAACCGTGATTGTATGATGCACAGCTGTGAGGACTGCCCTGGTGAAGATGGGGTGATGGACTTTCTAAGGATTATCCTCACGGACAAATCAGGAGAAGAGAGTGAAAGTGATTCAGCCCCAGATGATGACATGGATAATGCGATTAGGTACCGACAGTGGATGAGCATGCATCAATGTGAACTCGTAGAAATAGTGTAGACCAAAGAGGAACGCATGAGATATGTGAGCCAGCAAGTCGTTAAGCTGACCAGACACCACTTTATGGCTAACAAATAAGGTCAGTACTTCACCTACGCAAAGCTACTGGCAAGGAGGGCGAAGCGATTGTCCAGTAAGATTCCGCTGAAAATGATTCATTTGTGGTGCCGGATGTAGCTCAAGGCTTCTACTGGGATTCGTCCCTGTGTAAGGGGCACCAGTTTGCAGTGTACTGGCGTGAGGACGAGGTACTGTGCCATCAGAGCTACTGCTGTATCTCTGACGGCACAAAGCACAACACCGACATGGTGCATGCGTTCCTGCAATGGCTTATCCCAGAATTTCGGACCGCAGTACCTGATCTCCAAGGATATTTATTTGTGTAATAAAGTATAATCTTTATCGTTACTTTTGATGTCAACTCAGCACCTCTTGGTATATTGAAGGTCGTATATTTTCTTTCCACGCAATGTCTAAAACCCAGGAGTATCTAAGAGCCATTCTTCGTTGTATTAATATATGTTACCGTCAGACAGATTTTGGGGTACCCTGTGATTGGCATTTTTTTTGTCGCATCTCATGGCAACAGCGTTTACGACGGTATCGGGGACACAGCCAAGCGTGTCGCCGCTCAAGAGAGCCTCAAGCGCCCGCCTAGCAACCAGGCACCGACGAAGGAGGACATGTTTGTATATCTGTCGCGCAAGCTTGTCAACGGCATCAAGTTCATAGTTGTATCAAAGCAGGAGGCAATGAACGCCACGACCCACCTCATCGAGCGCTTTTCGAAACCCGTCAAGGCGAAGGGAACACAGGGGTACCACAAGTTCGCACCAGTGACCCATAGCACCGAAATAGTTAATTAACTGTCTACCGATGCGGCGCGTGTATTAATGGTAGCTGGGTGAAATGAGACGAGTTAGTGCGCGCTCTGATACATATTTTGTATTGTTATTATCGCAGTGACAGATCATCAGTCTGCATTGGGATTCTGGCAAGGTATGGGATGATTTGCAGATCTGTAGATCATCACATTGCATTACATTATAATACGGTACTGCAACACCTAATTGTATTGCATCGCATTGTGTAATTATGCTACTTCAATTGTATTACGCTGATGTAGACAGCGCACGTTGCAATTCGATTCATTTTAAACTCAACATGTCTCAATGAATGCGTCCGCACCAAATTTGTTCTCAAACAGTTCACGATGACAACACTTACTCAGTCGATGACATTCATCTTTTCGGTTCCAGAATGTGGGGTTTGAAACACCAGAAAGTTGATATTACAGTGGTTGGCAGAATTATAATCCATTCAGTGTTGTTTGTGAAATATGATTGTACATTTTTGATATGCTGGCATTGGTGCAGAAATATATTGTATCAGGTGAAAAATTGATGTTTCTGTTCTTCCTACAAGGGACGATCTAGGATTTCACAAATCACCCTTCGTCGCTTCTGCATTTCCAGAATAGCACTGTGACACTCTCGAAGGTCAAACTAGGTCACGTTATCTTAGGTCACAAGTTCACGGTTTAAAAAAAACGCGTGAACAGAAATTTCGAAACTGACACAAGATGCAGTGGATCATGATGAGTTCAGCGATATGTAGCTTTGTGCAATTCGTGCTACTATTCATTGAGTTCCAAGCCTCCAAAGAGTTCGGTGACCACTCAAATATGTCCGAGGCTATAACGCCTTAACCGTTGCTCGGATCTCTCCCAAAACTGCATAGCAGCTGGAATATAGTGACAAACTTACTCTACATGAGTATTTTTCTTGGAATATGAAGTGTAGGCTGTTATTTTGGCCTCTTCACTTATCAATTTGTCGTGGAATGGGCCACCTACAATTCGTAGGCATATCTGCCATTTCTGTTTAGCCCTTGACCTCACAACGAGTTAGAACACTTGTGCAACATAACACTATCAGATGACTAACATTATCATTCCCTCACGTGCCTCGAACGTCAAAAGGCTTGTATTTCAGTAACATGCCGTTCTAAACACATCATAACAGGCCACGATAAACTAGCACAAAACAACCATGCATGTCTAATTTAGAACCGATATGTAGAGTTTTAGGGGCAAAACACTATTTTTATGTTTTACTCCGAAAGATAAAATATCGAACTTTATTTCTGCACTTTCTTAAATCGCAATGTGACTGTCCCGAAGGTTAAATTAGATCATTTAAGTCACGATGTCACGATTTCAAAGAACCCGTACGCGAAAATTCAGCACAAACCAAAGTATGCAGTGGAATGCTGTGAGTTCACCGATATATGCTTTTGCATAATTTGGTTTGTTCTTCATTGTGTTAAGGACCTTAAAATACACCATTGTTAGGTGGCATCTCAGAAATGCCAGAGGCTAGCTCCTTGACCATTGACCTGATCTCTCTAAAAACGGCATAGCTGGATTCAGTGCATCAGATAACCCAACACAATTATTGTAATCAAAATATAAAATATTGGGTGTTATGCTCTTGTCGATTTGTTATGGATTGAGATTGAGCCATGTCGAGACAAAAAATTGACACTATGACACCAAATGTACATGAAAGCTGTGAACAGCCACCAAGTTTCATGGAGCTACTCCTAATAGCAATTGAGATTGAAAAGAATGAAGAAGGGAGTGGAACTAAATCAGCATCATAAGGAATCAGGGTAAGACTAGGCAAAGTATATGCTTTCGTTAGCACGGGAGAAGTATGGGAAACATTGACATTAGTGCACACTCGAAGATGGGTGTTTTGGGCTGCAATGAATTTTGCGCACCGTACATGCGATGCATGGGTTCCCCAGGAATGAAATGGGATAGCGCAGTGGACCAAGTTAATTATCACATATCTGTAAATCTTACCATGTCCATCCTTGTACAGAGAACTACTGAAACATACCATCCATTATAGGTGAATGAGGCTAGTTTCTCATAACATTGCCCGCTCTTTCTGAACAGCACTGGTTTTGGTGTTGCAAGTGGGAATGGCCTGCAATAGTGGTGAAATATGTTTGTACGCTTTCTTGTGTTATTGCTGTTGATATTGTACAAGTCGCGTGCTCACACTTTCAATCATAAGTGCTCTCTCATACAGTGCATAAGTATGTTCTGAACAGCATAAGCATGTTCATTTTATGTTCTCATAAAATGTTCTGGTCAGAACATTTTCAGATTGATAGGTGTAAATGAGAAATTAGCATTAGCAGTCACCAACCATCACATCCCACCCCGGATCTGCAGCCATATGCAGTGGGCATCAGATTCTCTGCATTTTTTCTTTAGGCCCATTCCACAACAACTCGACAACACCCAATATTATATATTTGGATGAAAATATCTGTATGGGGTTATCTGATGCCGGGAATCCAGCTATAACTCCTTGACATGTCAACGGTCAAGGAGTTATAGCCTCGGGCATTTCTGAGATGTCACCAAACAAGGGTGTCTTTTGAGGTCATCAGTACGATGAAGAACAATCCAAATTGTGCAAAAGTATATATCGTTGAACTCACAATAATCCACTGCATCTTTTGGCTCTTTCGGAATTTTCGTTTACGGGACATTTCAACTCGTGATATCGTGACCTAACGTAACGTGACCTACTTTAACTATCGGGACAGTCACAATGCGATTTGAAAAAGCGCAGAAATGTAGTCCGATATATTATCTTTCGAAGCAAAAAAAAAAAAAAAAATAGGGTTTGCCCCTAAAAATATAAATATCCGTTAAAATTAGGCATGTATGGTTGTCTCAACGCTAGTTTATCGTGTCCTGTTTTATTATTGGTTTATAACAATATATTACTGAAATACAAGTCTTTTGATGTTCGTGGCACGTATCCCATGACGTGCAAGTATTCCATCACGATGAGTAATCCCATTCATCTTGAACTTCTTGAGAACAAATTTGGCGCGGACGCTTCCATTGACACATGCTGAGCCTAAACTGAATCGCATTGGATCATGAGCTGTCTACATCGGTGTAATAAAATAAAGTTACAGATTTACACAATGCAATGCAATACCATAATTTGTTACAGTACATCATTATAATGCAATGCAATGCAATGATCTACAGATGTGCAGATCATCTCATACCTTGTCAGAATCCCAGTTCAGACTGACGATCTGTCACTGCGATAATATTAATCAACACAATCTGTATCAGCGCGCACACCAACACGTCTCACTTCACCCAACTTCCATTAACACACACCCCGCATCGGTAGGCAGTTCATAAACTATTACGGTGCTATGGGTCAATGGTGCGAACTTGTGGTACCCATGTGTTCCTTTCACCGTGATGGCTTTCGGGAAGCGCTCTGTGAGGTGGGTCGTGACGTCCATTGCCTCCTGCTTTGATACAAATATGAATTTTATGCAGCTGGCTAGCTTGTGCGACACATACTCAAACATGTCCTCCGCCGTCAGTATCTGGTTGTTAAGCGAGCGCTTGAGGCTCTCTTGAGTCGCGGCACGCTTTGGCTGTGCCCCTGATGCCGTCGCAAACGTCCATGCCATGATATGTGACAAAAAAGCCAATCACAGGGTACCCCAAAATCTGCCTGATGGTGACACACATTAACGAAGTCATGTTTATTCTTATGCTGCCGGGTGTGAAATACATGTTTTGGAGGTCAGGTACTGCGGTCCGAATTTCTGGGATAAGCCGTTGCAGGAACGCATGCACCATGTCAGTGTTATGCTTTGTGCCGTCAGAGATACAGCAGTAGCTCTGATGGCATGCTCTGACGCCCCGTACACAGGGACGAATCCCAGTGGAAGCCTTGAACTACATCCTGCACCACAAATTAATAGTTGTCGGCGAAATCGTACTAGGTAATCACTTCACCCTCCTTGACAATAGCCTTTGCGTAGGTGAAGTGCTGGCCTTGTTTGTCAGCCACAAAGTGGTGTTTGATCAGCTTCACGTCTTCAGCTTCGATCAGTCCTTAGAAAGTTCATTACCCCGTCTTCACAAGGGCAGTCCTCAGTTGTGCATCATGCAATTACGGTTTTCAATGTGTCACATACACACACATGTGAAATACAGCGTGATCGAGGAGGTTACGATATTTGAGACCGGGAAGGCCGAGAGCGGATATGAGCAGTTTTGGGTTTTGATGATAAGTGCACATACACACCGAGTGCGTCCTACTGCTGCCTGCCAAGACGCAATGCTTCGGATGAAGGGCATCAAAGGTTAAGAAGCCGGTGCGAGGGTTTTCAGAGTTTTGCTTGTATATATCATATATCTCACACAAATTTTCCAAAGCAAACCTTTTCTGAACTCTACTTTTGGTTACATCAACCTGTCGCACCGAGACACGGTCGGTCCTGCCGAGACACATTCGGCTGATCTGATCAGACTCATCAAATAGCTATGCTTCCACCTTGACTGCGTCCGACACCATCAAACATTTCCTCGCTTCACAGGCAGCATGTTAGCGACAGTGAGCAGTGAGCACTGGGCACCCAAACACGGTGCCACCCCTTATTTGTGCCCTCCCTGATGTTTCACTACGTTCGTATATTTTTATTTTCGCGATGTAGTAAATGGTGCAAATGGTTTCTCGGTTATCGGAATGTAATTGCTATATTGTGGATGCTTCTCTCTCCTTGTAATTCATGGTAAGGTATAACTCAGAAATCATCTACTACCACAATTTGGAGACATTTCTGCCATTTTGTTTGACCCTTGACCTCACAAGTTAGAACACTTGTGCAACACAAAATTCAAGATCAGATGACTAACATTATCATCCCATCACGTGTCTCGAACGCCAAAAGCATTGTATTTCAGCAATATACCGTTCTAAATACATATTCATATAGGTCACGATAAACTAGCGCGAAAGCAATCATGCATGCCTAGTCTTAAACGGATATGTAGGGTTTTAACAGCAAAACCCTATCGTTTACTTTTTTGCTTCGAAAGATTCCATCGAACTTTATTTATGCACTTCTTTAAATCGCATTGTGACTGTCCCGGAAGGTGGTGGTTCTTGGTTTTACGACACGTCGACCGTTGAGTCATGTAACGTCGCCAATCTCTCACACCGATTGGTCGGGGGCGAAGAGCAGCGACAGACGAGATTCGAACCCACAATCTTTCGATCGTGAGACTTACCCCTTACCCCTAGATTACTCGTCCCTTTTTGTAAAATAGGTCTGTCCTAAGGTCTCGATGTAACGATTTCAAATATCCAGTAAACGATAATTTAGAAACAGCCAAAAGATACAGTGGGTCATTGTGAGTTCAGCGATATATACTTTTGCACAATTCAGATCGTTCTTCATTGAATTATTGTCCTAAAAAGACAACCTTGTTGGGTGACATCTAAGAAATGCCCGAGGTTATAACTCCTTGACCGTTGACCTGATCTTTCTAAAAAAATGGCACATCTGGATTCGGCGCATCAGATAACCACACACAATTATTTTCATCAAAATATATAATATTGAGTACTATTTTGGCCCTTTCAATTGTCGATTTGTCGTGGAATTGCCCATTCCATATGGCGGTCTTGGCCAATTTCATTCGGTTTGATTTGAAGAGCACACTCAAGAAGAGCTAGATTTGATTTCACATGGACGTATTGTGATATACTGGTGCAAAACACTATTTCTCTCTTGGTTCCAGTTGTGATTTCAATTCAGGTTGGTTGTGGTAAGAACGTTCCGTTGTGATCCCTCTGCCTTCCCCGCCGATCCTCGATTCCTCTGGCAGCGATATTGACATGCAGGTCCCGAGACCTCCGGTTCCGGTTTACAGTTGTGTCATTGCGGTTGGTTCGAAGTCAGGAATCCACCATAGTTATCAGTCCAATATATCCACCAATGGATTCATCAACAGCCACTCAGGCAATCATCTCACATAGTCCTTCTTAATACAATGCCATAAATATCCGCGTTTTGTGCCTATTAAACCACTCGTTATTTCCGGCTATGCTTAGCCGTCACTGTCGGAACGCAGACAGGACTTCATGAAATACATAGCCAATCGGCATCTGGCGGATCGGTCCCTGAAATATATTAATAAATCTCCGTGTTTATCTAATTATGCAGTTCCTAGTGGTTAAAATATTTGTCATCATGGTTTTCATCGCTTTTCAATCCCATAAAACTATACATGCAGGTTTCCAAACCGAGTCTCCAACTTCATTCATCAGCAGCACGGGGCATATGGAAAAGTTCTTGACTGGATTGAAACATTGCTAAGGGGAAGGAAGCAACAGGTAGTATGTAATGGATATGAATCTGAATGGAATAATTATGATTAGTGTGCCACAGGGCTCCGTTCCAGATACCCTTCTATTTATAATCTTCGTGAACAATATTGAGGTTAGGCTGAGGAAAGGGCTGCTCAAATTTGCTCATCATATCAACCTGGTAACAATGGCTACGCGGCCGGTCCTCTGCATGGACCCGGCCGGTCGGCCGGTCGGCCAGTCCGCGGGCTTTTTGCGGCGAGCCGATCGGCGACTAGAGACGCTTCCCCGGCCCGCTTATCGGTGTGGGTGTGGGTTATCAGCGATAGATAACACACATGCCAAATCGGACGCACCGGGGTGTGCGATGGAGAAGGCAGGCTTCAGCAGGGGAAGGGGTGGACGGAACGCCACTTTTGCCACTGCCACCTGTTGACAGAAAACGGAGACACAGCTGCACGATTTCATCGTCAAGGCTTCGCTGGCTCCTCTAGCGGACAACTGAGGAACTTTTTGGACATTATGAACTCTGGACGTTATGAATGCTCCCTCTGAAGCCAGTTTTGGACGTTGTGATCCTTGGACGTTATGAACGCACCATAATAGACATTTTTGACTTTTTGGGACTTTATTTATCATTTTGGACGTTATGATCATTGGAAGTTGTGAGGTTTGGACGTTGTGAGGTTTGGACGTTATGAACTCTGTACGTTATGAACTCTGAATTTTATGAATGCTTCCCCTTGCGAGCAGCAGTGGCTGTGGGCTGTTCTGTCAACAGGTGGCAGTGGCAAAAGTGGTGTTCCGTCCACCCCTTCCCCTGCTGAAGCCTGCCTTCTCCATCGCAGCAGTGGCTGCAGTGGCTGTGGGCCCTGACACACTGGCCTCTGCTGTGTCCCGTGCAGCCCGGGCGCGTGGTGGCGGGGCACTTGAGCGGCAGTGGTTGTGGGCCTGGCCCGACCTTGTTGTCCCTGCCGGGCGCTTGGCGGCACTTGGCGGGCTGTGGGCCCTGACACACTGGCCTCTGCTGTGTCCCGTGCAGCCCGGGCGCGTGGTGGCGGGGCACTTGAGCGGCAGTGGTTGTGGGCCCTGGCACACTGGCCTCTGCCGTGGACCGGCGCGCTTGATCTGCGCGCTTGATCTGCGTCACTTGCGTTTCCGTGTTTTGGCGCCATTTTTGTGTGGTCGTTCGTGAGGTGTGACAGAGCGTCCATGATTCGCTGGGAGCGATGTGCCGCCCTAAAAGGCATCCCATGCTGTTCGGAGCTTGAATAACGGGACTCTCAAATGTCGAATGCCAGAATTCCATTCGCGGGTTCTTGGCAAGGAAGCCATTGGAAGTCTTGACAGCGGTTTTGTTTCATCAAATCTGCAAAGAGGGATTGAGGATGAATCTACCATTTAGAAGATAAATTGCCGTATAGCCTATGCAGTCGATGCGCTCCTAAACCACCACAATTAGAAGAGAAATTCTACCTTTTAGAGCTAGGGTTTTTAGCCATCTAAAATTTGTCCGCGACTTACCGGGTTTAGCCGGTTTCAGCCGTTTTAAATCTGTATACAATTTTCACAAGAACTACCTGCTCTCATTCTCACCGATATATGATGAATACCGACCAGAGTCCCAAATTCGCTACATTCGGTTGCTTGATGACACCGAGACGGAACAATTTTTCCACTGACCACCATTTCATGAATCAATTTCAACTGATCCATATTCAGAAGATACTTTGAAACGTAAATATCTACATCTTTCGTGTCTATTATTAATACAATAATTTGTGCATGCTAGTTTTCAGGTGTTCATATATTATGAATTAACCGGGCCACTCTGAATTATGAAATTATGAATCACCCGTTTTTTTATTTTCACCATATCTTGCTCCCATTACCCAATCTTTTGCTGATATTTCATACCTATTTTTTCCATTGTTGGACATCCTTGTGAAAACACATTTCACTTTCACATTTCACACAACATTTCACATTTCACACAAGATCCCACTCCTTTATCATCGGATTTTATTCTGACATGAATGGTTTTCACGCCGCGCTGAGGCGCAACAATATGCTCAAGTGACTGCCGACCTGGATTAGGTTGTCCAGCTGACTTCTACACCCACAGGTGTGTCTCTTGTAGGCCAGGTCAGCGCTTATCAAGCCAAAGCCATTCATTATGGCAGTCGAAGCCGCCGACGCCGACGTGCAGAATGATCACGCGTCGCCTATGTGTTCAGAGCGCCATCGTGCATCACGCCACGCGTCGCCTATGTGTTCAGAGCGCCATCGTGCATCACGCCACGCGTCGCCTATGTGTTCAGAGCGCCATCGTGCATCACGCCACGCGTCGCCTAGTGTTCAGAGCGCCATCGTGCATCACGCCACGCGTCGCCTATGTGTTCAGAGCGCCATCGTGCATCACGCCACGCGTCGCCTATTGTTCAGAGCGCCATCGTGCATACGCCACGCGTCGCCTATTGTTCAGAGCGCCATCGTGCATCACGCCACGTGCCTATGTGTTCAGAGCGCCATCGTGCATCACGCCACGCGTCGCCTATGTGTTCAGAGCGCCATCATGCGTCACGCGTCGCCTATGTGTTCAGGCGCCATCGTGCATCACGCCACGCGTCGCCTATGTGTTCAGAGCGCCATCGTGCATCACACCACGCGTCGCCTATGTGTTCAGAATATGCGTCACGCGTCGCCTATGTGTTCAGAGCGCCATCGTGCATCACGCCACGCGTCGCTATATATTCAGAGCGCCATCGTGCACACGCCACGCGTCGTTGTGTTCAGAGCGCCATGTGCATCACGCCACCTCTTATGTGTTTAGAGCGCCATCGTGCATCACGCCACGCGTCGCCTATGTGTTCAGAGCGCCATCATGCATTACGCCACGCACGCGCTTCTGCCTTTCGTTCTTCTACGGCTCTCCTAAATCAGCCACGACGCGTTCTAGCAAAGTACGATTTCCACGGCGCGTCGTGGTCGTTTTTGAAGGAGCCGGGACGCCAAGTAAGATTTACAGCGGTACTTGGTTGTTAAGTAATCGCCAGAACGCGTTCTGGCACTTTGCGGCCAATGACCACTTCAGCTTGTGATCCGAACATGTACAAAAAAGCTTCATATGAGTAATGCTGATCGACTTCCATGAAACGACCGTCATACCTTTGAGACCTTTACCTCTTTGTTTCCGCATTCCAGGTACCGCTTTATTCATTTGGAAATATAATATATATTTGCTATGTTGATACATCAATGCTCATCAAAGGATTTCGTCTGAGGTCCTAGCAACCCTTGTTTCAAGAAACGATTTTTTTTTTGGTGGTTAGAGGGGTGTGTTTTTTGCACCGTATGACACGACCCACCACTTGTGTGTGTGTTTGTTTGTGTTGTGGTGTGCGTGTCGTGTACGTGTGTGTGGGTGCGTGTGCAACACGAGCTGGGACGAGAGGGTAGTTGTGGTCTATCCACAAGCTCTGGTGACAACGGTACGATCACAGCTCCTGTGTATACAGCATGGAAACTCCACTGCCTCACCCCCCCCCGATCCCCGCTTGTCCAGCGCCCCCAATGGTGCGCTATGCTGGTGTGTTTTGCCTATTGGCGTTCCTGGCTGAAAAGAACCTGGAATTGCAGCCGATCACGTGCCGATCCCGCGTACGTGGGTTGGCTCTGATATGGCGCTGTATAACGAGCCGCGTGGTCGACAGGTGCAGCCAATTCCAGAGGTGACTGAGCTGTCGCAGCGACAGTCTGCCTGGCGTGGCGCTGTATGACGAGCCGCGTGGTCAACAGGTGCAGCCAATTCCAGAGGTGTCTGAGCTGTCGCAGCGACAGTCTGCCTGGTGTGGCGCTGTATGACGAGCCGCGTGGTCAACAGGTGCAGCCAATTCCAGAGGTGTCTGAGCTGTCGCAGCGACAGTCTGCCTGGTGTGGCGCTGTATGACGAGCCGCGTGGTCAACAGGTGCAGCCAATTCCAGAGGTGTCTGAGCTGTCGCAGCGACAGTCTGCCGACGGTACACGGGTAACGATACCTGCCGACCAGCACCCGGCGCGACGCGGCAACACTCTACGCCGCACCGGCAGCCTCAGGTTCACCAACAAGGTAGGTCATGGGCGGCCTCAGGTTCACCAACAAGATAGTAGGTCATGGGCGGCCTCAGGTTCACCAGCAAGGTGGGTTGTTGGCAGCCTCAGGTTCACCAACAAGGTGGGTCATGGGCGGCCTCAGGTTCACCAACAAGGTAGGTCATGGGCGGCCTCAGGTTCACCAACAAGGTAGGTCATGGGCGGCCTCAGGTTCACCAACAAGGTGGATCATGGGCGGCCTCAGGTTCACCAACAATGTGGGTCATGGGCGGCCTCAGGTTCACCAACAAGGTGGGTCATGGGCGGCCTCAGATTCACCAACAAGGTGGGTCATGGGCGGCCTCAGATTCACCAACAAGGTGGGTCATGGGCGGCCTCAGATTCACCAACAAGGTGGGTCATGGGCGGCCTCAGGTTCACAAACAAGGTGGGTCACGTACTGCCGTACGGCTTATCAACAATGGCCAGTCCCGGATTCACCTGCAATGCAGGTCATTGGCGATCTCGGGTGTTCGCTTGCAAGATGGATCGCAGGCGGTCTCAGACTCGCTTTTCTGCTCGGCCAGCCAAGTTCAAACGGTTCATCGGGCGACGTGTAACCACTCGTGCAGCGACTTAGCAGCAGCTTGCGCACGATTCTTGATTTGACTCGAGCCGCCCGAGTGGACGCAATGCCATCGGCATTTCGTGCCGCTCGTGATGATAAGGCTGATTGAGGTGATTTTTGATGAATCACAATCAGAATTGATTTGCCAGCACGTGGATCGAATCCGTGTGAAGGCGGAGCCTGATTTGAGGAAAGTCACACTCAGACCATATAACTTTTGAATGGAATGAAGTCAGACGGTGAAGTTTCCCCAAACAACGTAAAGTCAGTGACACCATGCGATTAATGAATACACCTGAAATAATATAAAAACCACGAGGCACGTCCATGACCGTCAGAGGCCGAGAGCGCGCTCTCCTGACGTCGCCATCTGGCAGTCCAGCCAGCCAGTTTGTCAGGCTCGTCGGTCCGCCCCTGTTGGCTGGACAGCTCAACACCACCTGCCACACTGCGGCAGGCCCTTCACTGACTGCACCACTTTACCCGATACTCGTCCCCTCCCCACATGGCATTCGTCGGAAGTCGGGGACCTGGGACAGAGGCCGCGCCATGCTGCGCTCCAGCCCGTCCGTTACTTGAGTACTGCTGTCCTCGGGCCGGCTGGTGGTCCCCACCAGGGGCTGCCCTCGGACTGGCCGGGCAACTGCTGGCTGTCGGTTGGTGACGAGCCTGGCTGGTGGTCCCCACCAGGGGCTGCCCTCGGGCCGGCCTGGCAACTGCTGGCTGTCGGTTGGTGACGAGCCTGGCTGGTGGTCCCCACCAGGGGCTGCCCTCGGGCCGGCCTGGCAACTGCTGGCTGTCGGTTGGTGACGAGCCTGGCTGGTGGTCCCCACCAGGGCTGCCCTCGGACTGGCCGGGCAACTGCTGGCTGTCGGTTGGTGACGAGCCTGGCTGGTGGTCCCCACCAGGGGCTGCCCTCGGACTGGCCGGGCAACTGCTGGCTGTCGGTTGGTGACGAGCCTGGCTGGTGGTCCCCACCAGGGGCTGCCCTCGGACTGGCCGGGCAACTGCTGGCTGTCGGTTGGTGACGAGCCTGGCTGGTGGTCCCCACCAGGGGCTGCCCTCGGACTGGCCGGGCAACTGCTGGCTGTCGGTTGGTGACGAGCCTGGCTGGTGGTCCCCACCAGGGGCTGCCCTCGGACTGGCCGGGCAACTGCTGGCTGTCGGTTGGTGACGAGCCTGGCTGGTGGTCCCCACCAGGGGCGCCCTCGGGCCGGCCTGGCAACTGCTGGCTGTCGGTTGGTGACGAGCCTGGCTGGTGGTCCCCACCAGGGGCTGCCCTCGGACTGGCCGGGCAACTGCTGGCTGTCGGTTGGTGACGAGCCTGGCTGGTGGTCCCCACCAGGGGCTGCCCTCGGACTGGCCGGGCAACTGCTGGCTGTCGGTTGGTGACGAGCCGGGCTGGTGGTCCTCCACCAGGCGCTGTTGGTCCGTAAGCCGATGCAGCGTTATCTGGTGGTGGGTCGACGCGATCACGTGATACTGACTGCTTGGGTAGCTCTGCTTGTCTTCTCCTTCCCCGGAGCGATCTGTGGGGGCGTGGCCCTCCGGTCCCGGAGCGATCTGTGGGGCGTGGCCCTCCGGTCCCGGAGCGATCTGTGGGGCGTGGCCCTCCGGTCCCGGAGCGATCTGTGGGGGCGTGGCCCTCCGGTCCTGAAGCGATCTGTAGTGGCGTGCCTATTCGGTCCCGGAGCGACATGTGGGGGCGTGGTCCTCCACATATGGAATGGCAGTGGTGGTCGTGGCTCTCCGGTCCCGGAGCGATATGTGGGGGCGTGGCCTCCTCCACATATGGAATGGCAGTGGTGGTCGTGGCTCTCCGGTCCCAGAGCGGATGTAGTTCCTCGGCTCCAGAGCGGCAAGTGTGCATCTGCTCTCCGTGGTTCTAGAGCGACAGGCAATCCGTGTGGTCTCGCCTGACATAAGGCTGAAGCCGGCTACGGCTTCCCCTTCGTGAAGTCGAGTTTATGAGATCTTCACTTCTGATTCGATTTCTTGACCTTGCAAGCCACTGCCTTCGGCTCTAAATTCGGTGTGGAAATTTCCGCAGGCTTCGGCTTTGAAACCACTATTTTGAATTCATCCTCCAAATCCTGGGAATATTGAAATACGTACCATAAAAGAAGGTGTGGACGATTTGTAACAGTAATTTCAAATTACACATACATGCCATGGTTTGTTTTCGGTGTTAAACTACACTCCACTGTAGGCACCTTTTCTTTGGCTGGCGGTGATAGTCTAGGATTTTGCTTCGCTTGCACGATAACTGGTTCTCAATTTCGACTCTTCTCACAATCACCAGTTCTCAAATCGAAGAGCTGTTCTTCAAAACTACCAGGCGTTTATGCCCTTGTAATTGACCGGGATGTTAACCAATACGGCGAACCGTGTGCAAACGTTTGAACAGTTGATCAGTGAGTGACACCTAAATCAACAGAAGTCAAAACCTCCAAATCACCAGGCAATCATGACTGACAGCGACTGACTACCGTTCTGTGTCTGTACGGCCCTCACCTTCACCCACTCGGTCACATTATATCGCCTCGACCGTCTAGTCTAGTTTGGTGCGAGCAGCTCCAGACTGGGCTTTGTTTATCACCAATCAGACAATTCAGGATCGGACAACCTTGCTTCCAGATTGGTGAATTAGCGAACCGAGGGTTTCTTCATTACCGCCACCACCAGGATTTGACATCAACACGAACTGCATTACCATGTGTCCTAGAGATTCTGTCTATATTTTAGAAGCAAGATCTCTTTCGCTTCCCTACCTGCCGAACTGAATGCCAGCGCTACTGAAAGGTGCACGCTCGCTTTAGCTCCGTGAAGCCCTGCGTAACAAACAAAACATGAATATATAGTGCTTTGCATGCAGTGCCCTGAAATCCTGACATTTGACTGGAGACCCACACTTAATGACAATTCTTTTTGGCATCACCTTTTCTTTTTGGCATCATTAAGTGCCATCGTTGCTTTTTTTGCTACAGGCTATGAGTGAGATTTGTGTGTTTAGAAGTGTGTGTGGCGACTGGCAGCAGCACTACCGACTGGTAAAAGCAGCAGATACACTACCAACATCACAATTAACAAGGAACAAAGGTCATACAAAGTAACTCATCAATACGCATTATCCATATGCATTCGCACATCTTTTTTAACATCAGTTGGCTTATTTGACATCACTCTCCTCCCCCTCCAATCTACAAAACATCAATTTCAGAACACTGCTTTCATGGTACAGAAAACTAGCAAGTGGTAAGGCCAAATGCGCAGATACATATTTCACACAAATATTCACACCACTGCGCATCCACCAGGAAAAAACATCTCCGGTGAGACTAATTTCAACTTCATCAAACGTTTATCAACTGATGTAGTACATGAGCTCCGCGCGTCCACGGCCAAACTGCCGCGGCGCGTCCACGGCCAAACTGCCGCGGCGCGTCCACGGCCAAACTGCCGCGGCGCGTCCACGGCCAAACTGCCGCGGCGCGTCCACGGCCAAACGGCCGCCGCACGCCCACGGCCAAACGGCATTTTCAGTGTTTTCATCCCTGCAAGTTTTCATCTCTGCGAGTTTTTAGCGTCCATCCCAAGGAATGTAACAGCAGGCCTTAGACATTTTGCAACTTGTCACCGACTAACCCATTTCAGTAGTGTAGGATTCATCAGCATATTGCGAGCCCATTAAGCTAGAACATGATAAAGGCATATGAAGACATAAACTAAGCATATGTTTCAGAAAGCTATTTTGTGAAGTAAAGTGACGTACATTTGGAAATAAATGCAGCCAGATTTCGAGCATAAATAATTTGTAATCACTAACCCAGGGACAATGTATGTTTGAAAGAAAATTCAGCCCGCGTTCAAGCAATATTAAAAACTCTCGTCATAAAATACGCTATAAAAATATACAAGGAAAGAACACAAGTGTGAAAATACACATCTAGGAATAACACAACTGGAGATACAATGCCAAAATACAAAAATAACATGTTATGCTAAGATAGTGCAGAGAAAGCATTAATTTGTAAAATTGGTTCTTAGACCATTCTTAAATTAAGCGTCTTTGTAGCGAGTACAGTATTTGAAGAATGTCTGATTTGTCAGCTTTCAGTTGCATCAAGGTTTAAAGACCCAGCTTACCAGCCGGCTAGATCCTGCAAACCACGAACATAGCTCGAGCGGCGGCGGCCGGCAGCCGGCAGCTGACGCGCGGACGGCCTATCGCATGTCTGGGCGCCCGGAACCACGAAGGGTGCGTCCTAACCGACATGTCGCGGATACATCTCGCTGTTTCGTAATACGCGAATAAGATCTTGATACGTTTTCAGCAGAGTTTGATTGTTTAGGAATTTATTTACACGCGCATTGCAGTGTGAATAATTAAAACGTCAGCGTGTTGCTGTGCTGTACAGTCGGGGGAAAGGTGCGGGGGGGCAAAGTGGGGTAGCGGTGCAGAACAGGGTCTCGCAATTACTCGTTGATTAGTGTTTCGACTATCACTCTTGCCAGCTGATAATTCCCCAATTTGTTGTCCTCTGGTATGGCAAGCATTCCGAGCGGGCTTGAAGCGAGTATAGCGAGCATTTTCTAAAATATTATTTTTCATTGTCTGACGTTATTTGGGGATCCTTAGGGTTTGGATTGGAGGCTTAGAAGTCACACATTGCTTATGGAGTGTCATTACACTGGCAGTTTTTCCATTAGTCTATCATGTCGCATAATGTTTTTCTCCAATGTCGTGCTCAAACGTAACGGTATACTCAACTAGCCAAATTTGTCGCTTGGGGCATAACGGGGTATAAAAGAAGGGGCAAAACAGGGTACGCCATATTGCCTCCGCTTCACAGCGGGCAACTGTAGACCATGCTCAATTCTTGGCATCTGTGCTATCACATCCTTGCCAGTAGAGCCGGGTTCATTTGTTCATAGCATCTTTTGCCTGCACTTTTTCTGTCATTGACAACTGGCTTCGACAGCATCACGGGCTTTGCCTTCGCCTGCTACCTTCGACTCTGCAAAACATGAATTCCAGGACACTGATCTAACATAAACTGTCAACAATCAACTATCGAACAGGTTCCCATTGTTCGCTACAACACATGTGCTGGTTACCCTGCATGCTGTTTACCTCATATTTCCCCGTACTCTGTCCAATTTTACCACGTGGGTGAGGAAAATGGAAAACAAGGGAAGGCCTACTATTCACCAGCACTAAGCTTAAGTAGAAATATGTAGGTAGCTAAATATGGTACGCGATGATACCAGAAGCTCCTACGTTTAGCTTCAGGGCAAATCATGTTTTTAATGGTTCCGATCTTTTCATGTCAGGATACATAGAAAGTTAAGTTTACGCATTGCCTCCCCTCGCTTCCCTTAAGCAGGTGCTTATACTGAAAGCATGTCTGGAGATCCGGGTGGGTGGGGGTGGGGGAGGTCTGGACCCCCTGATTTGGCAGCCTGCTAACGTATTTTGTCATTTTCTGTATTCAATCTGAAAATATGTTTTGAAAAAAAGACTTGGACACCCCTGGCTGCTGAAGGTGATGCAAAGAAGTGTATGTGAAATTTCAAAAACTGAGTCATATGCGGACTTCAATAATGTGATTTTTCGATTCCTTACATGTGAAATGAGCAGAATCAAAATCAAACCTCGTCCGCTCCTGTTTTTCACTTCGAGGTGTAGCAGCGTGCCACGGCATCCGGCTACACTAGTCGTACATAGCGGAATTCTGTGAATATTCTAGTGTGTGGCATCCTCACTAGATGGGGCTCTTTGTCTCGAGTGGACCCGGCGAAGCGACGCGCAGGTTCGCTCCTTCCCCGTACCATGCGATTGTTTTAATTCCCGTTCAATATAAATTTAACTATACTTGTGAATGGCGAAGGACCGTTTGAGTGCAGCACTCGTCCTGATGGTTGTGAAGTGTTTCCAGTGCCTATTTTCATGGGGTCCAAGTGCTCATTTTCAGGACATATTTTCAGATCGAATAGGGCAAATGACAACTTAACATTAGCAGGATACCGAACCATGATGGACGGGGTCCGGACCCTCTCCCCGATCCACCCGAGATCTCCAGCCATGCTACTGGTTACAGATAATCATTGGCCATGGCAACACCGGGCACAAGTTGGCACTGGTTGCAATCAACTACTGGTCTTCTGCTTGCAGTGCTTTTTGTAACATGCATGGTTACCTTTTGCCTTGAAATGTGTGTTCTCTTCACTGAAATTACATTTTATGACACAATTACCTTGTTTGTGGTGTTGATGTTAACTTCATCGATGCATTGATTGGGCGAGACATTAAGTGTCCATACAAAATTATTGGCACAATATTCTGGTACAATTTAGCGTGAAATGTGTTGGTTGTTGAACGTAAGGCTGTTCGCTTACATTTCGGACATCTGGGTGATCGCCAGGATGTCATCAGCACCTGATTCTGGAATGGTCCGCTCGTCCTTCCCAGTCTGGCTCCATGGGTGGAAAAGTGCCAAACCTCTAATACGCACGCACTATGCACTTTTGACGATACCAGCCTCCGACGTACCACCTGCCGACCATGACACTTCTGATAGTCCCGGCCTCCGACGTACCACCTGCCGACCATGACACTTCTGATAGTCCCGGCCCCCGACGTACCACCTGCCGACCGTGACACTCTGATATTCCGGCCGGGCCGACCATGACACTTCTGATAGTCCCGGCCTCGGACGTACCACCTGACGACCATGACACTTCTGATAGTCCCGGCCTCCGACGTACCACCTGCCGACCGTGACACTTCTGATAGTCCCGGCCTCCGACGTACCACCTGCCGACCATGACACTTCTGATAGTCCCGGCCCCCGACGTACCACCTGCCGACCGTGACACTTCTGATATTCCCAGCCTCGGACGTACCATCTGCCGACCGTGACACTTCTGATATTCCCGGCCTCGGACGTACCACCTGACGACCATGACACTTCTGATAGTCCCGTCCTCCGACGTACCACCTGACGACCATGACACTTCTGATAGTCCCGGCCTCCGACGTACCACCTGCCGACCATGACACTTCTGATATTCCCGGCCTCGGACGTACCACCTGACGACCATGACACTTCTGATAGTCCCGTCCTCCGACGTACCACCTGACGACCATGACACTTCTGATAGTCCCGTCCTCCGACGTACCACCTGACGACCATGACACTTCTGATAGTCCCGGCCTCCGACGTACCACCTGCCGACCGTGGCACTGCTGATGGTCCCGGCCCCCGACGTACCACCTGCCGACCATGACACTTCTGATAGTCCCGTCCTCCGCGTACCACCTGACGACCATGCTTCTGATAGTCCCGTCCTCCGACGTACCACCTGCCGACCATGACACTTTGATAGTCGTCCTCCGACGTACCCCTCGACCATGACATTCTGATAGTCCCGTCCTCCGACGTACCACCTGCCGACCATGACACTTCTGATAGTCCCGGCCCCCGACGTACCACCTGCCGACCGTGACACTTCTGATAGTCCCGGCCCCCGACGTACCACCTGCCGACCGTGACATTGCTGATAGTCCCCCCCCCCCACCCCCCCAGCGTACCAATCATGAATGTATCCCGGTACGCTCCATAAGGGTTCGCGATTCGATGCCACTGCGTTTTTTAGATGTTTACAATCATTATTTACACCGCTCACGAAAAGCTAGTTTTAACCACCAAGCAAGCTAATTCGAACTAATCCATGATGGTGCTTCCCTAAGACGTACACCTGAAGCCACCATTGATCATTAAATGACAAAAACGTCAAATGCTGAATGCATGTATCCGGATTGCAATGCCTTGCACCGACGTTCACCAAAAGGAATCCTTGACCTCCCCTTCGTATTCATCCTTGGATGTCCCTATGATTTTCTGGCGTCTTGTACGATCAATAACTGCACAAGAACTCAGTCACCAGCTTGTTGGTTATTGGTTGTACGACACGTCGACCGTTGAGTCATATAGCGTCGCCAATCTCTGACGCCGATTGGTCGCGGGCGAAGAGTAGCGACAGGTGAGACTCGAACCCACAATCTTTCGGTTGTGAGACGAGCATCTTACCCCTAGACCACTCGTCCCCGTCACCAGCTTGTTGTGCACTACCTGTGCATGGGATATGATAACCAAAAAATTCGCGCCAAGCACCACATCCAGAAAACTAGTGGTGATCCCTGAGCAGTCCTTAGTAGCCTCACAAACACTGATCCCTCAAGCATGCTCTCTGGCTATGCTTCAGATCGTACTAGGACTTAGCTTGGTAATGAAGAAAGGCTCTTTGAGAAAAGTCAAGCTTTAGTTTCATAGCTATGATAGCTATGCTATAACAAAGTAAACTACGGGGGTGGGGGGCAGAAGCCGCCCTCTCCTCACACACGGATTCGGGCTAACTTGACTAGTTATCGTCCTAGGTCGTAGGTCGCTGTATTAGGAAAAAACACCGCGCCCATTAACTCCCAGGCCGGAGTGTCCTCCCTTACCAATGTGACCTCACTTGGTCAAGCGTGGCGCCCTGCCACCTTCCACAGCACAGGGGAGGGGAGGGGGCGGCCATCGGCTGGATCTCGAGGTTGACGCCGGATTTTTATACTTGGGGATACTGGTTGGTTTTCCAGGTCAATTTAAAGGTCAGTGTCTCGCAAAAGCCGAACGTTTTCACGTTTCGAACGCTACCTGTGCCAACAATGGTAAAAACAGCTACGAGCTTGAAATCATCGGCATATCATTCCTCAGCACCCTGACACTAACGGCGTGATGCGAATTGTTACATTTCTGCCCATGAATCGAGGTGAAGGCCAAGTGTTGACCTCGCTTCGTAAGCTCTCCAAATAGTTCCCGAAAACAATACTTTCGGGTACCCAGGGATGGAAATGATTTTCTTCGTGACACGTGAGCAGTCTGTGATCTGCCAAACTCCTGAGCGCTCTGACGAGGAACATTAATATTGATGCAGGTTGTGATCTTAGCCGATTTCAGTTAGTTATAGATGGTGTGTATTCATTGCCGACCACGATCCGGCTTGGTGGGCGTTGTGGGGGAATGTGCTCATAACGTCGTGTTCCATGTAGTGATGAGTGGGCGTCACTCAGCCTTGGATACTGGTCCTGGACATTCCCCCCACAGCCATCACACCGCGGCTGTGGCGAAAGAACTGCGAGGTGAAAGGAAGAGGGTGCCACCGCAAAACACCCTGCCAATGATTCTGCCCCGATGATGCCATGCGCTCACGTTCTCGTTCGTGGCACTGGATAAAATGTCGATGCGTTATTCACGTTATTCATGAGGCGCAGGTAGTCACGCTGTGAATGGTATATCTGTCCATTGGACACGGCTTCTGAGAGTGGCGGGTCATGATGGCTGGCATCGCCGCTGGCCGCCTACATTGGCCGGCCTCAAACAATGGTGTGCATCGAACGCGTGTGTTCCGCGGCTGCTGAAGACGTGCCAGTCATGGTCGGAGGTGGCCGGGTCAGAGCCAGGCCGAGTTCACTGCCGGGACTCCAACCAAGGCAGAGCCACCCCTCCACTGCCGGCGGCTCCAACCAACGGCGCCAACCAACGGCAGCCGAGTCAGAGCCGCCCGACCACTACCGGCTGCTCCAGCCAGCGGCAGTTGACCGACCAGTGACGATTGTGCCTAATGGTACGTCTGCACTGGTTTATAAGCCACAACGATGGACCGACCGCCCCTGCATGCATCACACCCCAGGAGCCCTGAGAGGTCCCCGGAGATGATCATTGATGGAAATCGCTCATGGGTGACGGTACTGAGAGCTGGAAAAAGCTCACCGCTATACCCGCTTATTCGCCCCCAGCTCCCAGTGCCACAGATTATCTCTCCTGACTAATGTGCCGGATAACAAGTCCTTGCAGCATACCTACACACTGTATCTGGACATATCTGTATTGCCTTTATATCTGCCTCTTGCGACGTGGAGTGCGTTCGATTCGAACAGTGTATGATTGGATTATCACTGTAGTATGAGATGTCGGCAGGTTGTATAGTGTCGGGTTGTTTGGTTTCTCGGATGTACGTTTGTATTGGTCATATATGCCAGTCATGGCGAGCCATTAGTCCGGCTGATGGTGACCAGACAAGAGTGGCGGCCGTGGGGGCGCAGTGATTGTTGGGCGGGACTGTCTTCTGTCATGCACCATGCACCTGCCCTGGGGTGGACGGTGGGGGGGTCGATCAGTATGTGACCAGACAAGAGTGGCGGCCGTGGCGGCGCAGTGATTGTTGGGCGGGACTGTCTTCTGTCATGCACCATGCACCTGCCCTGGGGTGGACGGGGGGGGTCGATCAGTATGTGACCAGACAAGAGTGGCGGCCGTGGCGGCGCAGTGATTGTTGGGCGGGACTGTCTTCTGTCATGCACCATGCACCTGCCCTGGGGTGGACGGGGGGTCGATCAGTATGTGACCAGACAAGAGTGGCGGCCGTGGCGGCGCAGTGATTGTTGGGCGGGACTGTCTTCTGTCATGCACCATGCACCTGCCCTGGGGTGGACGGGGGGTCGATCAGTATGTGACCAGACAAGAGTGGCGGCCGTGGCGGCGCAGTGATTGTTGGGCGGGACTGTCTTCTGTCATGCACCATGCACCTGCCCTGGGGTGGACGGGGGGTCGATCAGTATGTGACCAGACAAGAGTGGCGGCCGTGGCGGCGCAGTGATTGTTGGGCGGGACTGTCTTCTGTCATGCACCATGCACCTGCCCTGGGGTGGACGGGGGGGTCGATCAGTATGTGACCAGACAAGAGTGGCGGCCGTGGCGGCGCAGTGATTGTTGGGCGGGACTGTCTTCTGTCATGCACCATGCACCTGCCCTGGGGTGGACGGGGGGTCGATCAGTATGTGACCAGACAAGAGTGGCGGCCGTGGCGGCGCAGTGATTGTTGGGCGGGACTGTCTTCTGTCATGCACCATGCACCTGCCCTGGGGTGGACGGGGGGTCGATCAGTATGTGACCAGACAAGAGTGGCGGCCGTGGCGGCGCAGTGATTGTTGGGCGGGACTGTCTTCTGTCATGCACCATGCACCTGCCCTGGGGTGGACGGGGGTCGATCAGTATGTGACCAGACAAGAGTGGCGGCCGTGGCGGCGCAGTGATTGTTGGGCGGGACTGTCTTCTGTCATGCACCATGCACCTGCCCTGGGGTGGACGGGGGGTCGATCAGTATGTGACCAGACAAGAGTGGCGGCCGTGGCGGCGCAGTGATTGTTGGGCGGGACTGTCTTCTGTCATGCACCATGCACCTGCCCTGGGGTGGACGGGGGGGTCGATCAGTATGTGACCAGACAAGAGTGGCGGCCGTGGCGGCGCAGTGATTGTTGGGCGGGACTGTCTTCTGTCATGCACCATGCACCTGCCCTGGGGTGGACGGGGGGGTCGATCAGTATGTGACCAGACAAGAGTGGCGGCCGTGGCGGCGCAGTGATTGTTGGGCGGGACTGTCTTCTGTCATGCACCATGCACCTGCCCTGGGGTGGACGGGGGGTCGATCAGTATGTGACCAGACAAGAGTGGCGGCCGTGGCGGCGCAGTGATTGTTGGGCGGGACTGTCTTCTGTCATGCACCATGCACCTGCCCTGGGGTGGACGGGGGGTCGATCAGTATGTGACCAGACAAGAGTGGCGGCCGTGGCGGCGCAGTGATTGTTGGGCGGGACTGTCTTCTGTCATGCACCATGCACCTGCCCTGGGGTGGACGGGGGGGGGTCGATCAGTATGTGACCAGACAAGAGTGGCGGCCGTGGCGGCGCAGTGATTGTTGGGCGGGACTGTCTTCTGTCATGCACCATGCGCCTGCCCTGGGGTGGAGGGGTGGGGGGGGGTCGATCAGTATGTCAACAGGGCACACAACGTTTACCACATGGCTGGGCCAGGTCTGGACTGGTGAGCCCGCCGGCTTGCCTTCACGCTCCAGGTCCGCCCCGTATGTCCACATGTGAACACGTGTACGGAATGTGCCGCACAGTCGCCGCATCGGCCACGCCGTCAGTAGGAGGGTGACTGGATCACCGTGGCCGCCCCCACTGCTGCCTGCACACCCTGAGGGGAGGCGGCCACGCCGTCAGTAGGAGGGTGACTGGATCACCGTACCGCCCCCACTGCTGCCTGCACACACTGAGGGGAGGTGGCCACGCCGTCAGTAGGAGGGTGACTGGATCACCGTAGCCGCCCCCACTGCTGCCTGCACACCCTGAGGGGAGGTGGCCAGGACGACTTGAGGAGAGGCGAGCCTGCCTGGAGCAGGTGCCTCTCCCCCCACCACTGCTACCTGCACACCCTGAGGGGAGGCGGCCAGGGCGACTGGAGGAGAGGCGAGCCTGCCTGGAGCCGGTGCCCCTCCCCCCACCACTGCTACCCGCACACCCTGAGGGAAGGCGGCTAGGACGACTTGAAGAGAGGCGAGCCTGCCTGGAGCCGGTGCCCCTCCCCACCACTGCTACGTGCACACCCTGCGGGGAGGCGGCCAGGACGACTGTAGAGGAGGCGAGCCTGCCTGGAGCCGGTGCCCCCCCCACCACTGCTACGTGCACACCCTGCGGGGAGGCGGCCAGGACGACTGGAGGAGAGGCGAGCCTGCCTGGAGCCGGTGCCCTCCCCCCCACCACTGCTACCTGCACACCCTGAGGGGAGGCGGCCAGGACGACTGGAGGAGAGGCGAGCCTGCCTGGAGCCGGTGCCCCTCCCCCACCACTGCTACCGTCACACCCTGCGGGGAGGCGGCCAGGACGACTGGAGGAGAGGCGAGCCTGCCTGGAGCCGGTGCCCCTCCCCCCACCACTGCTACCCGCACACCCTGAGGGAAGGCGGCTAGGACGACTTGAAGAGAGGCGAGCCTGCCTGGAGCCGGTGCCCCTCCCCACCACTGCTACGTGCACACCCTGCGGGGAGGCGGCCAGGACGACTGGAGGAGAGGCGAGCCTGCCTGGAGCCGGTGACCGACCGACTGACCGCAATCACTGCCGCCGTATGCCGTTGGTGAGAACGTGAGGTGGACGCGCCATCCGTGTTCGCGTCTCACCTATCGTTCCTTATTTGTTCCGGCTGACGGGCACAGCCGGCGCGGCACACTGCAACTGCACGCCGCTCACTTTCTCTGGGCTAACTGCCGGCAAACGATTACGTCTGGGCCACAGACGGGTGGTGTAGCTGATGACCACGTCTGGGTCAGAGACAGGTGGTATAACTGGTGACCACGTCTGGGTCAGAGACAGGTGGTATAACTGGTGACCACGTCTGGGTCAGAGACAGGTGGTATAACTGGTGACCACGTCTGGGTCAGAGACGGGTGGTGTAGCTGGTGACCACGTCTCGACCACAGACGGGTGGTGTAGCTGGTGACCACGTCTGGGTCAGAGACAGGTGGTATAACTGGTGACCACGTCTGGGTCAGAGACGGGTGGTGTAGCTGGTGACCACGTCTGGGTCAGAGACGGGTGGTGTAGCTGGTGACCACGTCTGGGCCAAAGACAGGTGGTGTAGCTGGTGACATCTGGACTAGATGCGGATGGTGTAGCAGCTGGCGTCTGGGCTAGAGAGTGTCGGATGTGCTATGATTCACCCTTGTGTCGGCGCTCGTGGCCTGACTGTGTGTTTTATCCCGCCCGAGGCATTGGTCAACGACCCGGCTATTATGCATCGTAATTTAGATGAATCGATTATCACTTATTGCCATGCAATCGAAGGGTGTGGCGCAATTCCCACGTGGTGTTGCACCTCGGTACAGATGCCGGATGTAGGGGTGCGAGGCTCCAAGTAGAAACCCCATCAATGTCGTCTGTTCACTGCAGCACTTCAGAGCAGCCTGAGGCTTTTCTGTTGTGGGATTTCTCAACAGGTTTCCGTTTCTCTAATGAAGAAACGTCGCATGTGTGACTACTAAGCAGATGCACCAAGTGTTCTGTTTTTCAGCTGTTAGTTCGGGTGATGGGGGAGGGGGGGGGGATTTTTTTAGGCGTGCCGGACCATAAAGGTCATTTGCGCCGCCTTTAAAGCGAGTACGTTACATGTCTGTCTATAAAGCGAGCGTTTGTGATCAAGGTGCAGGCAAGTGGACATTTACGTTAAGGAATTTTACGTTGTTTGCGTGATATTGTAGGTGCTGAAGGCGAGGGTCTGGGTTGGGGACAGCTCCCTGATGTCTAAATTGTTTAGTTTTACTTTACTCCTCCACAAAATAATTCGTAGTTTGGGTGGCGGTTGGGGTGTTTTGAGAGTGGCGAGAAGTTGCTTTTGCCAGGGTGCCGGCTTTAGCCTACTCTTATCGAAGAGCACCGAGGGATCTTTACCGTGCGAACAAGGAGGTAATTGTTCACACCGCCTATCACGCCGGCCGCCGCGTGTTAGTTGTTAGTAGCGGGTTAGTCTAAGCATGCCATGCAGGGTTGTCAGTTGGGTTAGTACGGTGTTTTGCAATTCGGCTCTTCTACGTCCGCTGTACCTCTGGGCAGCCGTTTACGTTATGAGTTGCAAGGCAAATCGGCTCATCTACGTCCGATGGCTCCTCTGGGTAGTCGTTTTACGTTATGCTACTTTTTATTTTTGTTTATGTTTCCCTAAAGCAAGTTGCCTCATCTACTTCCGACGGCACCGCTAGGTAGCCATTTATTTCTAATTGAGAAGCAAATCGGCTCATGTACGTCCGACGCCATGCGGGGATGGCTATTTACGTGTTTCCTACGAGTGCTTCGCGGTCATGCATTGCGAGTTCATGTGATTGTTGGTGGTGTGTTGCCTACAGTGCTCCTGCTAGTTTTGTGGCATACAGATATTCGAATTGCAATTGAAGGAGTTCTGGGTGCTTGCCACCGAGAAGCGATGGAAGCGATAGGGTGATGCCCTCTTTTTGGCAGAATGCCTGAAGTGGTTGTCTTTGAGTGCTAAAGCTACTACAGTCTAGCAGGATGTGGCCTATACTTAACGTGGTGTCGCAGGTGCCGCAGTGCGGTGTTGTATATTGGTCACCCTCTAATTGAGGCTGTGTTTGTTTTGTGCAACCAGTTCTAAGTCTAGTGAGGATGACCTCTTTTTGTCGGTGATATTGATTTGATGAGTTCCATGTGCCTATTGTTGGTTTGATTACGTGGGTGTGGTTGGATTTGTGTTGTGTTGAGTTGTGTTGTGTCCATGTGTGCTGTTGATGTTGGCGAATGTGGCGTTGTAGGAGTGCTTTGCGAATATTCCACCGAATATTCCACGCTAGGGTAAGTGTTCAATGCTAAGGCTTACTTTGCGAGCCGGTCTGCTTCTTCTTTACCTGGGATGTTGGCGTGGCCCGGAATCCAGAGGAAGGAAAAGTTCATGTTTACGTTATGGGCCACGAGTTGTTGGATTCTATCAATGAAGTGATGTGGACAGTCGTGGGTGTTGCTAATTGACTGGAGGACAGATTTGGAGTCTGAGCAAATTACTACGTTTCTAGCTTTACGCCTCATGAGAATGGTGATAACGGCCAGAATGGCCATTGCTTCAGCGGAGTAGATGGAGAAGTTATCCGGTAGACGCTTGGAAAGTCTGGGACCTGGTCCAGTGATGCCGATGCCTACCTGTGCCTCGTGTTTAGACCCATCCGTGAATACGAGTGATTTGTGATTGTTGTCATCGGCGAACTTGTGGAAGAGGCCAAGAATTTCCGCCAATGTGATAGTGGATTTCTTCTCCGAGAGCAAGTACTCGACCTTTGGTGTTGACTGAAAGTCCAGAATGGCCTAGTGGGCGGTCGAGTTGCAGTGGATGGCATTGCGAAGTTAATATCTGAGAGAGCCGTGAAAGTTTGAATGCTATATGGTGGAAGTTTGCGCGCAAATTGGCTCTTGTCGTATCTGTCAGGCGTAAAGCAGCGCTGTGCTGGATGATTTTTAATATATTTGATTTTGATGTGGTAGCGGCACAGCTGTTGTGTCCTCCGGACGAGGAGTGGGGGCGTGTTTGAGTCCACTAGAAGACTGGCTATCGGTGTGGTGCTGAGGGCACCTGTGGCTGCTCTGATGCAGCTGTTTTGGATGCTTTCTAAATTTCGGCTCTGGCTTTCTGAAATGGTGGCAAAAATGATGCTGTTGTATTCTAGGATGGGTCGTATGATTGATGTATACAGTCGCAGTAGTGTTTTCCTGTCTCCGCCCCAGTCTGTGCCTGCAAGTGCACGTAGTATGTTGACGCGCTTCGCGCATCGCTTCGAGATGGAGGTGATGTGGGTGTTGAAACTGAGTTTTTCGTCTAAATGTACTCCTAAGAACTTGAAGCATTTCACCTGTTCGATGGCTTTGCCATCGATTTTAAGTAGTTTTGGGTGTTGGGCGGAGACGACTATATGTGACGGTGGCCGATTTTTCTGCGGACAGGGTGAAGCCCCAAGTTTTGCACCACTGCAACGTGGTCTAGTCCTGCTTGAATGTTTTTTTTTTCAGCTTTAAGGAAGCATTGTGATGTTGTCCAAATGGCTATGTCGTCCGCGAAAAGTGAGTATTGGAGTGAAGTGTCAGTGTGGTCAGCAAGTATGTCGTTGATCATGATGATGAAGAGGCTCGGTGAGAGCACGCTCCCCTGAGCCAGGCCCTGCTCGTGAGTTGTGGTGATCGATGTGACACTGCCGCACCGGACCTTAAGGGTCCTGTCTCTAAGGAAGTTGAGAATGAAATGTGCCATGTGTCCGCGTAGGCCTATCTTATGGAGTTTGTGTGTCAGTGCGGATTTGTGTACTCGGTCGAATGCCGCAGTGATGTCCAAGTAGGCGGCTACTGTTGTGCGTTTGATGCGTAGACCACTTTTTATGTCATGCACTAATCTAATGAGATTGTCTGTAGTTGATTTTTGACGCTGGAAGCCGCACTGAAATTCGTTGAGCAGGTCGTTGTGTTCCAGAAATTGCCTCAATCGTGTGTTGACCATGCGTTCGACTAACTTGCTAGCACAGCTAGTAAGTGAGATGGGTCTATAACCTTTTGGGGTGGAGTGATCTTTGTGCGGCTTTCGCAATGGAATGAATACGCTCTCTCGCCAGGATGCAGGAAACGTGTCGCTTTGGTACAGTTCATTTATAGCCGCTGGTAGGTACGTTAGAGAGTTTTTGCTCAGTCGTTCGAGAAACTGGTAATGGATGTCGTCCGGCCCAACCGACGTGTTTCCACACTTGCTGAGGGCAAGGTGTAATTCGTGCATAGTAAACGACTGATTGTAGATTTCTCTATTGCTAGAGCTAAAATTTGCTTTGGAGGCAAGGGCGTCTAGAGCGCTTACTATAGTGGTGTCGTAGTTGCTGTTGCCAGATACGCTGGCGTAGTGTAGTTTAAAGTGGCCTACGACTTGTTGTGGGTCAGTGATGTCCTGTCCTTTCACCGTCAGCTGGGGACGGAAACGCCCACCACATCGCCTGGTGGTGGGCGTTTCAGGTTGAAACGCTTCATCAGGTCCCAGATTCTGCCGGTAGGGGTAAACCTATTGAATTGAGAGGAAAAAGACTGCCAACAGTTTTGTCGTGCTGTTCGAATTGTGTACCGGCAGTGTTTTTGAGATTGTCTGTATGCTGATAGGTGTGCTTCGCACACGCATCTTTTGAATTGTTTGTGGGCACGGCGCCGTGCGGCGATTGCCCTTTGACAGTCCGGGGTCCACCATGGCGTAGATGCCTTTTTTCTAGGTTTGTTACTTTTTGCGACTGAGTCTCGTGCTGCTGAGCTGATGGCCCTTAGGATTGTCTCGATCTTACTGGTCTCTGAAGTTGTTCGGTTGAGGTCAACCTGTTCCTCGAATTTAGCCCAGTCCGCTCTTTTCAAGTTCCAAGATTGTCTAAATAGCTTAGTGTGGTGGATAGCATCCGTGATGAGCCTAATTGTGATTGGGTAGTGGTCGCTCAGCCCGGGAACGTCTTAAACTGACCAGTCAAATAGTGAGCTAAGTCGTTGGGAGCAGCACGTTAAGTCAATGCAACTGTCCGACCCTCCTAAGGTCGGGTTGTAGCGGGTGGCGGCCCCGGTGTTAAGAAGTACTAGGTTGTGGTCCGAAATAAACTGATGAATTTCGCGCCCTCTAGCGACAGTCTGGTCGCTTCCCCAGTGTTTAGCATTAAAGTCTCCCATAATGAGAACTGGTGGAGGGGCCTGAAGCAGCAAGTCGCTCAGCTCCTGTGGTGTGGGGGTTTCAGCTGACGGCGAGATGTATAGTGAAATGACTGTGGTTTGGCAATGGGAAATTTTGAGGCCGACTGCTATGCAATTCAGGGGAGCATTTAACGTTACTCGTCGGTGAGGTATGCTGTTTGAAATGAGTATGGCTGCGCCCCATTTCCTATTTGGGCCGTTTACGTTGTCGACATGCAGTGCTAAATTATTCGTGAAATAGGGTGGAATACACCACTTAATGAACACTCAATCGACATCCTTCTCAAAGAAGGATCGACATCGTGCTACTTGATGTGTGCTGATGGCTCGATTCCTCGTTTCTAACAGTATCTCGTTATAAGTATGCTCATGTTGACCATAAGGGATCGTGATACACGAACATGTTCAAGCGTCATTTCAGGTAAAGGGATTACGTATGATGTTATCTAGTAACACCAGTTTATAGCATAGGTAGTTTCCTCGCTAATCCGAATATAGCTCTTCTTATATTAGGTATGTCAAACAAAACAAAAAGGTACAGTCATAAGTACACTACTGGCTGTAATGCGACCTGGAAGGACGAAAAGTATTTTAAATGACACTAATTCCATGACAAATTTCGGTATCCTATTGTACTCGTTTGGACATCGCACACCTAACGAAAAACCATTATTTTAACACTGTCGACATGCCAAGTGTAATCTGGGATTTTGTTCCAAGTGGAGTCAGAATCTCGAAAATGAGATCGCCCGGCGGTAGGTGCGGTGTGGAGAGGTGCAGTTGTGGCTGTGTGTGTCAGTGGTGGTGTGGCGTAGGTGCTGTCGTGCTGTTGCGTGTGCCACCCGATGAGTTGCCGCATACCGGCACACCTCCCTCTCGTATGCCCACTTGGGGCAGCCGGGGTCGGTGGCGGGGTGCGGCCCATCACAGCCTGCACACTTCCTTTCGGATGAGTTGCAGTCGGATGCCGCGTGGTGACCGGCGCACTGGCTGAATTTGGGAACTGGTGACGCGCATGCGCGTTCGCCATGTCCATAACGCAAACAGAACCGGCACCGTAGTGGCCGTAGAGGCGGGCCTCGTAGGCCTTGTTGTGTATGTGGACGTGTGATGGTAGGTGTGGTGAGTCGAAAGTCAGTACTAGAAGTTTGTGAGTCGAACGTGCCTCCCGTTTAATCTGGCTGATTGTAACTGTGGCATCCAGGAGGGCTGAGGCGTCCAATAGTGCGGCGATGCTGTCAAGAGGTAAGCTATCCAGCTCTGGGGCGCAAATGTAGCCGCGGCTGGTGTTCAAGGTGCGGTGTAACGTGAAGGAGCAGCGCTGGTTGTTAACACGCGCACTGGAGGGGGGGCGAAATCCGCCCACCCCTCCAGTTTCTTGTACATAACTGCAGATTTTGCCGGTCGATATGCGCGATTGTCTGCGTACCTGCTTAGAAATGACCGACACGTCGTTTAAAGCAAGAAAAATGGAAATCGGCGGAAAATTTTTAGAGTTGGGGGACGTTAAAGCCAACAAAATTCGTAGCGCCAGACCACAAAAATCGGCGCTGATGCGCTTCCCGTATATTCGCAAAAGGGAAGTGTTCTTGGCAACACTAGCGACTTGTTTGATCCATATTGATATGCTATATAGTTTCAAGGTCATGTTAGGTCACCGAGGTCAAGTCAGGTCAAGTTCATGAAGGTTAATGGAACCAAACTTGGTCAACTGGAATGTTGTGAAAATGCACTACTGTTTGTCATTTGTACTGTTTGTCATTGCGTTTCCATACTTCCATTCATGTACTTCACTCCTTTCTTCGCGAAGCCGATTGTGCCGAGCTTCTCGACGGAGCAGTCGGGCGGGCGGCCCGGTTCCGGTAACTGACCTAATAAAGTGCTGCTATATAGGTGACCTGAGGTCAAATGTCGGGTCTAGCATCTGTATTGCATCATTAGTAATGTCCAAAACATCATTGATGCCCACTTTGGAGCATTTAAACACAATCACAGCGATCCATAACAATGACAAGCCAAGCCACGCAAAACAATATTTTTTTAAATTAACAAATGTGACTTCATTTGACCTTGAAGATATTGACCTAAGATCACGAAATTTTGACACAATAGAGTTCACTACCGTACCCATCCACACTGCGAAGTTCGTTCCTCCAGCTTTAATAGGAGCCGAGATCTTAGGGCGGGGGGGGGGGGGGAATCCGCCCCCCCTCCAGTGCGCGTAATTTTCAGAGGCCCTCCAGGGCGCGTGTTAAAGGTGGTTGTGTTTAGTAGAGTTTGTGTGTTCGCGCTGCTCTGTGTTTGGACTATGATGTGTGTGGTGTGCATGTGGACCTTGAAGTGTGTTGAATTAAGAATGTGTCTGAGTGTCCTCTCGAGAGTGAAAGGAGATTCCTGTGTGAGTTGTGTCCTGTGTCTGTGTACGTACCTACTAGGTAGGTGCCTTGTGTGGTGCTGGCGGCGGCCGCCATGGCGTGTAAGGGTTTGGTCCCACCCCCCGCAAGTGTCCCTCCTGACTGAAGAACTACCCGGATTCGTTGCACCCTGGACCGAGCTTTGGCTCTCTGGTCCCTGCCCCGGCCGCAATGGCTTAATACAGTGGGCTCGACACCGTTAGGTTTCCTCCGGGGGGTAAAGGTTAGACAGAGAGAAGTTGGGGATTTGGTGAGGGAGGTTTTCCTTCTAGATTCGCAGGAGTGCTCCTCTAGGGTCCCTGGATCTCGTCGTGTCTTGGCTTCTTCTGCTGCTACAGGTTTGTCTTCTGCTCAAACCTTGGACCTTCCTGGTTCTCTTCTTGCTTGCTGACTGCGGGCGCCAATCGTGCTCTGAGAAGAGCGGTGTTTGATCTCGCGCCCGCGAGGTTTGTTGAGGTGATTGCAGTCTGGCCTATCATACCAGCTCCACACAGTCATTGAGTGAATTAACGCCTTTCTGGTCTGAGCAATGAGACGCATATTTAGATTGCTCGATTGGCCAGGCAACGTTGTTGGGCAGGGTTGCTTAAGAACTGGGCCCGAAATCCGCCGATGTAGATGAAAAAATAACTGTTCCTTTCCACGACGTGAAGTAAAGCATTGCTGGTCGGATGATCGGTGTCTGAAATCCATCAGGGTGGCCATTTTCGGTGCTATCCGATGATCAATTTGATGGGCGCTAAATGACCTCGTAGTCGGCGCGCCCTTAAGCCCAAATAACTAACTAACGATGATCAATTTGGTCAGCTGCTGGTGACGCAGCATGAGCGTGACGTGTGATAATATGATAATGATATGACAATGAGCCCTGGAGCAGGGGCGTCGATTTGTATCCTTTTGTGGGGGCCATGGCCCCGCCCCAATGCTGATCTTGGCCCCCCCAATGTTGATTTGGGCCCCCCAATAACCCATGCTATTTTTATGCTGATAAAAAGCTAAAGGAAAAAAAGAAGAAAAACACTGTGTTAGGTACATAGAAAACTTAGTTGATGTTAACCAGCACATTTTGTACTGAAAAAGAACAGATTTGGATTAGATAGTGGACTGAGTATCCAACTTTTGCTACACAATACAAAATTATGTGAAAAAAAACAAAATAGCTAGATTTCCCTCCACTGTGGAAGGAAAACTTATGGCATACAATGTTAAGATTCGATGATGATTCATTTTAAACCAGATTGTCTTTAAAAAAAATGTTAAGCTACAAAACAACAATTGGATTGTCATACTGATGTTTGTATACGCCACCAATGGCAAAACCACATGCATAGGAGCTTAAACAGGAAAAAATCCATTCTTAATTTCCAGTCATTGTCAAACTTGCATTGTCCAGTGAACAACAATGACAATCATTGAGATTGTGGATATGCAAACTATAATTATCTTCAGCAGCCCACCTATCACACCATCAGCTTGATATTTACCTAGGTACCTACCTACATGCCCAATGACAATGCATGCATTAAATATTGATATGGGGAAAAACGAGAGCCATGTGTGGGCAAATCTGCCAGCTTATGATACCATGACAGAGAAAAGTCAGCAAGAAGCTGTATGGCCACTGCATTATAATTGGTATTCCTAAAAGAATAAAAAAGAAAGCTGTGGCTCACATGACTTTTAAGCAAACCTTACAGTAATACAAGACCAATGCTATACAAGAAATAGCCTTGACAAGACCAATGTCTCGTACGCCGCAAAAACACCATTATTAAACGCCGCAAAAATACCATTGTTTTAAAAGGTACACCAAAGTTCGCATTCAAACCTTGATGACGTCACAGGTTTTTATTCGTATATTGCAGAAATTGGAAGCATCAGGCAAGTTTCAATTTCACTGCACATGGGTGGGGGAGTGATTTTTTTTAGGCGTACCGGACCACAGAGGTCATTTGCGCCACCTTTGAAGCGAGTACGTTACATGTCTGACTATAAAAGCGGGTGTTTGCGATCAAGGTGCAGGCATGTGGACGTCTACGTAAAGGGAATTTTACGTTATAGTTTGTGTGATATTTTAGGCGCTGAAGGCGGGGCTAGGATGGGGGCATCCCCCTAATGTCTAGATGGCAGGGGCGTCGATTTGTATCCTTTTGTGGGGGCCAGGGCCCCACCAATGTTGATCTTGCCCCCCCCCAATGTTGATTTGGGCCTCCCCAATAACATATGCTATTTTTATGCTGATAAAAAAGTTGAAGGAAAAAAAGAAGGAAAACACCATGCTAGGTACATAGAAAATGTAGTTGATGTTAACCAGCACATTTTGTAATGAAAAAAACAGATTTGGGTTAGATAGTGGACTGACTCTCCACCTTTTGCTACAAAATTAAAAATGGTGTGCACAAAAACCAATTGTCATTGTCAAACTTGCATACAATACAGTCCCGTGAACAACAATCAGTTATCATTGAGAGTGTGGACATACGAACTATAATTAACCTCCCACTCAACAGCCCAATCATCACACTATCAGCTTGATATTTACCTGGTACCTAGGCACCTAGGTACATGCTACAGAAAGCTTGTGAAGAGCTTGTGAAGTGGTCCAAAAAATGGCAGATGAAATTAAATTTTGATAAGTGCAAAATCATGCATGTATGCAGGGGCGTCGATTTGTATCCTTTTGTGGGGGCTATGCCCCCACCAATGTTAATCTTGCCCCCCAATGTTGATTTGCCCCCCCCCCCAATAACCTATGCTATTTCATGCTGATAAGAAAGCGAAAGGGAAAAATGAAAAACCCCATGCTAAGTAGAAACATTGATGTTAACCAGCACATTTTGTACTGAATAGAAACAGATTTGGATTAGATAGTGGACTGACTCTCCACCTCTTGCTGAAAAATGTAAAATTTTGTGCAAAAACAAACAAAATAGCTGGAATTCCCTCCACTGTGGAAGTACAGCTTACATCTTTCTGGGTTGGTTGGTTGGTTACTTGGGTTTACGGCCGCATTGACTGCGTTGGTCATACAGCGCCCATACAACTTTTCTTGTTCCCACCTTAAAGCACAATAATACCCAAAAGTTTCCGAAAAAATTTACAACCATGTTCACAAAAAAATATAATTTTGTATTCAAAATCAGCTTAGGTTAGGTTAGGCTCGGTTAGGTTTCTTTTGTAAGGTTGAGAATTTTCAGAAAATAAATTAAGTGACATTTTAATTTAGTTTAATTTTTTGTTCTCAAAAGATAGGTTAGGGTAGGCTAGGTTAGGTTTTGTTGCATTAAAAAAAACATTTATGTTTATGCTATGTTACCGAACTCAAAGCCTTTTTGGCATTATTTTGCTCACAACCTGAAAAGTAAGCACAGAAAATAAGTGGGTCCAATCATCTTAGTCACCTTCATAAACATGGTATTCTGCATATTTTTGTTTTGTTTTAAAGGAAAAAAAGAACACCTTAGACCGCAAGGTTACCAAATAATTTGCAATTTTTGGGGGAAACTTTTTTGGATTTTTTTAAAAAAGTTTTCCAACTTGAAAAACCTAAACTAACCTAACTTAACCAAACCTAACCCATTTGCTTGCTATATGGAGGCAAATGTGTGTACAAACTTGTCTTGTTACCACCTTAAAGCACAATAATACCGATTTGGCTAGGTTAGGCTAGTTTAGTTGTTTACCTTGGAAAAATTGTTGAATCATTTTCAAAAATAAAATAAAATCGGAAATTTTCCTTCAAAAGCAGCTGACATTAGGTTCGGGTAAGTTGGGTTCGGTTGTTCAATTTAGAAAATTTTCAGAATATATATTGCTTAATTTTTTGTTTCTATTTTTTTCTCCAAAGCAGGGGTGTCGATTTGTATCGATAGACACTAGCGCGTATTAAATGTCACAAATCGTGATGGGCGTTCCTCAGAACATCCAAAATCGTAACATCCAAAGACAAAATTCCAGTTACAGAAATTCCAGCGCCTAAAGTCTAAATTTGAGGTTACAGTGACAAATGTGACGGAGGTAAGACATTTGTGGTGCAATTGCGCGCAGCGTTTAATCCGGAGGCCAATCTCATGTGACGTCGTACTGATTCGTTTTTGTACTTCGCACATTCTGATGTATCTGCGGATTGGTGTGATTTTAAATAGTGAATAAATAGCTTGCTGATATTTAATTCCCAAAGGAACAGTAGTTGAAGAAGTTGGCAGGTAGGCTTGCAAAAGTTCAGTCCATGCTTTTGTTCTGATTTGTGCTCAGGGTTTCCATGTTAATATCACATAACTACCACGTTTGTCTTCAAGAAGAGCTGTTTTTAGTTTACTTTTATTAATATTTTCATTCCACTGCTCTTAGTGCCCTTTCTGCCCAGTATTTGGGCACCTGGTGTTGTATTTCCGTCCAGGGGTTGGCACACCTTTTGGTAAATTTACAGCTTAAGGTAATTTCTGATTAATTTTTTCCATGCAATGTTTAGGAATGTGATGAACATGATGTTTCTGCTCATTTTGGTAAATTTGTGTTTTAAGGTGTTTTATGAATTCGTGGAATGTATCATTTCAATGCAATGTTTATGAAAGTGACTCAGATGATGCGACCACTCATTTTATATACGAATGCCTACATTTCAGGTTGTGAGCAAAATAACACCAACAAAAAGCTTTGAATTAGGTGACATAGGATAAAGTATTTTTTTAACTACAAAAAATGCATTATAACCTAACCTAACCTAGCTTAACCTCCCCTTGGAGAAAAACAAAACCAAAACATCAAGTTGTAAAAATTTCAAGCAATGTATTTTTTTACAATAAAAAATGTAACCCAACTTAACCTACTCTAACATAAGCTGCTTTTAAAGAAAAAGGATCTATTTCTTTCAAATTTTGGAACAATTTTTGCAAAAAATGTCGAACTTAAAACACTTAAACTAATCTAACATCACCAAACATAGCCCATTTGTTTGTTTTATGGAGGCAAATGTGTAATAACTTGCCCTGTTACCACCTTAAAGCACAATAATTCTGGTTAGATTAGGTTTGGTTATGTTTTTTCATTTGTAAAATTTCAAGAAAATAAATTGCTAGATATTTTTCCAATCTTGTTTTTATAGTTGTTTTCTCCAAGGTCAGCTTAGGCTAGATTACATTAGGTTATGTTGAATTTGTAATGTATTTCTTTTCATTGCTAAGTTACCTAACTCAAAGCCCATTTTCAATGTTATTTTGCTCACAACCTGGAAAGTAAGCATTTGTACAGAAACTGAGTAGTGCCATCAGCTTAGTGACATTCATAAACATTGCATTGGAAATTTAAATATAAAAATATTAATAAAACACATAAAAGCACAAATTAAATGTCCTTTCCTCTGCAAATGCATGCCTTTCAATTGGGAGTAAAAAATAACACCAAAAAATGGTGTGGAGTAAGGAAATATAGCATGCAAATAATGTTCAAGATGTATGATAACCTTACCTAACATAGTTCAACTTCCCATAGAAGAAATTAATTGTTTTGAATTTAAATTTTCGAGGCATTTTCTCAAATATTTTCAACTTAAAAAACCTTACCTAAGCTAGCCAGAACCGTTTATTTATTTTTATTTTTATTTATAGAAAAATCATTAACAAAAATTATTTACCAACAAATGATTTTTTTTTATAACTTACAACAAAAGCCTAACCTAACCTGACAAACCTCACCCCTTTGTATGCTTCATGGAGGTAAAATGTGTATAAAACTTGTCTTGTGGTTACCTTAAAGTGTGATAATACCTGGCTTTTTGGGTAATATTTCAGCTCATGGTACTCTCTGACTTCTTTTAATTTCTTGTTTTAACACGCGCCCTGGAGGGCCTCTGAGAATTACGCGCACTGGAGGGGGGGGGCGGATTCCGCCCCCCCTAAGATCTCGGCTCCTAGTAAAGCTGGAGGAACGAAATTCGCAGGGTGGATGGGCACGGTAGTGAACTCTATTGTGTGCAATTTTCGTGACCTTAGGTCAATATCTTCAAGGTCAAATGAGGTCAGATTGGCAAAATTTTCCGGTTTTGCGTGGCTTGGCTTGTCATCGTTATGGATCGCTGTGATTGTGTTTAAATGCTCAAAAATGGGCATGAATGATGTCTTGGACATTACTAATGATGCAATGCAGATGCTAGACCCAACATTTGACCTCAGGTCACCTATATAGCACCACTTTATCAGGTCAGTTACCTGTTCCAGTTACCGGAACCGGCCGCCCGCCCGACTGCTCCGTCGGGCAGCTCGGAGCAATCGGCTTCGTGAAGAAGGGAGTGAAGTACATGAATAAAGTATGGAAACGCAATGACAAACAGTACAAATGACAACCAGTAGTGCATTTATGGCAACATTCCAGTTGATCAAGTTTGGTTCCATTAACCTGTCATGAACTTGACCTGACTTCACCTTGGTGACCTAACATGACCTTGAAACTATACAGCATATCAATATGCATCAAACAAGTCGCTAGTGTTGCCTAGAACACTTCCCTTTTGTCAGTATACTGGAAGCGCATCAGCGCCGATTTTGGTGGTCTGGCGCTAAAACATTTTTTGACTTTAGCGGCCCCTAACTTAAAAATTTTCGGCCGATTTCAATTTGTCTTGCTTTAAACGACGTGCCGTTCATTTCTAGGCAGGTACACCGAAAATTGCGTATATCGACCGGTAAAATCTGCAGTTATTTGCGAAAAACAGGAGGGGTGGGCGGATTTCGCCCCCCCCCTCCAGTGCGCGTGTTAATGCAGTGTTTGTTAATGTGCTGAACATGATGTAACCGCTCATTTCCTCTGCAGATGCACACTTTTCAATTGTGAGGAAAATAATGTGGAAGAGGGGGCTTGGATTTGAGTAATATAGGATGAAAAATAATGTTCAGATAAAAAAAACATGGAACATAACCTAACCTAACCTAGCCTAGACTTCCATGCAAGAAATGGTTATTTTTATGCCAAATTTCCCTCCCCCCAATTTTTTCTCAAACATTCTGAACTTAAAAAGTGTAACATAACCTAATCTAGCTTGAACAGTTTTTGAAGATTTTTTTCATTTACTAACTTACAACAAAAGCCTAGCCTAACGCAATTAGGCAAAACCTAGCTCCTTTGAATGATAAAAATGGGTGTAAAACCTGTCTTGTGATTACCTTAGACTGCAATAATATCTCTTTTTGTGCTACCTGGTGCACGTGATGAACCTCCATCTGCATGCTGCATGAGAACATTGCATTTATTGCTTCACAAAGAACAATAACATGTTGAAAGTACAATATTTTCAGGAATGGAATCCCGTGCTGATAACATTTTCTGAGTTATAAATTTGCAGATCAGATCTACATCATTTGTGTTAATAAATATGAGAAATTCATAGAAATGCATACAACGGTTTGTGGACAAGAAGTTATTCTGATGATTTCTGATGTAGTAGAAAATGACAAATTTTAATGATGGAAGCAGGCAAAGTTAAAGTACATATATCTCAATAAGTGGTCAGTTCACTAACAAGACAGCAAATTCACTCAAATAGCACTCAAAATACCCGGCGGCCCAATCTTTTTGCAAGTTTAAAATCGATGACAGTGCTTTCTTGAATCATGTTTAAAGCACATGAAAGAAATGTATTGCTGACACTTGTTAGGAACTGATGTGTGTAACGTTAATTAAGATTTCTAATGTCCTGATGTTTGTACACAAAATATAGCTCACTATTCTAAATAGGATGGGAAGTATGATGCCATATGTCATGGCTAATTTATGGTCAAACTGTTATGCAGCAGATTCCCTGCATTGTTACTTAGTTATTTGGGCTTTAGGGCACAGACCATGTTGATCACATAGCTCCCTGCATTGTTGTTAACTGATACATCAGTATGTTTGCAAATTCACTTATGACTGAATCCATACCATTCTCACTGGGGTATAAAAGCTACATTATAACATTGCTTATACCGGGCGGCTGTGTCGGTGCATTGACGGCACGTTAAACTTTCGATCAAAATTCTGCCGTTGAACTTCAATTAATGGATCGGGTGGTGGGGCCAGGGTTCACGCAACAAGCTCTGCTTAGCAATCGGACCCTGGTTCATAAAGCCACCCCAACAAGCAGTGGCGCAAATTTATAAAATTTTCAAAACATATATTGCTTAATTTTTGTGTCTATTTTTTTCTCCAAAGCACGGGTGTCGATTTGTATCGATAGACACTAGCGCGTATTAAATGTCACAAATCGTGATGGGCGTTCCTCAGAACATCCAAAATCGTAACATCCAAATAAAAAATTCCAGTTACAGGAATTCCAGCGCCTAAAGTCTAAATTTGAGGTTACAGTAACAAATGTGACGGAGGTAAGACATTTGTGGTGCAATTGGGCGCAGCGTTTAATCCAGAGGCCAATCTCATGTGACGTCGTACTGATTCGTTTTTGTACTTCGCACATTCTGATGTATCTGCGGATCGGTGTGATTTTAAATAGTGAATAAATAGCTTGCTGATATTTAATTCCCAAAGGAACAGTAGTTGAAGAAGTTGGCAGGTAAGCTTGAAAAAGTCCAGTCCATGCTTTTTTCTGATTTGTGCTCAGGGTTTCCCTGTTAATATCACATAACTACCACGTTTGTCTTCAAGAAGAGCTGTTTTAGTTTACTTTTATTAATATTTTCATTCCACTGCTCTTAGTGCCCTTTCTGCCCAGGATTGGGGTACCTAGTGTTGCATTTCCGTCCAGGGGTTGGCACACCTTTTGGTAAATTTACAGCTTAAGTTAATTTCTGATTAATTTTTTTTGCCATGCAATGTTTAGGAATGTGATGAACATGATGTTACTGCTCATTTTGGTAAATTTGTGTTTTAAGGTTTTTTATGAATTCGTGGAATGTATCATTTCAATGCAATGTTTATGAATGTGACTCAGATGATGGGACCACTAATTTTCTATACAAATGCCTACATTTCAGGTTGTGAGCAAAATAACACCAACAAAAAGCTTTGAATTGGGTGACATAGGGTAAAGTATTTTTTTTTAATACAAAAATGCAACATAACCTAACCTAACCTAGCTCAACCTCCCCTTGGAGAAAAACAAATCCCAAACATCGAGTTGTAAAAATTTGAAGCACTGTATTTTTTTTACAATTAAAAAATGTAACCCAACTTAACTTAATCTAACATAAGCTGCTTTTAAAGAAAAAATATATTTCTTTCAAATTTTGGAACAATTTTTCCAAAAAAATGTCGAACTTAAACACTTAAACTAATCTAACATCACCAAACATAGCCCATTTGTTTGCTTTATGGAGGCAAATGTGTAATAACTTGCCTAGTTACCACCTTAAAGCACAATATTTCTGGTTAGATTAGGTTGAGTTAGGTTTTTTCATTTGCAAAATTTCAAGAAAATAAAATGCTATATATTTTTCCAATCTTGTTTTTGTAGTTGTTTTCTCCAAGGTCAGGTTAGGCTAGGTTACGTTAGGTTATGTTGAATTTGTAATGTATTTCTTTTAATTGCTATGTTACTAACTCCAAGCCCATTTTTAATATTATTTTGCTCACAACCTGCACACAACCACAAGCATTTGCACAGAAACTGAGCAGTGCCATCAGCTTAGTGACATCCATAACCATTGCATTGGAAATTTAAATAAAAAACATTAATAAAACACATAAAAGCACAAATTTAATGTCCTAATTTCTTCTGCAAATGCATGCCTTTCAATTTGGAGTAAAAAATAACACCAAAAAAAAGGATGTGGAGTAAGGAAATATAGCATGCAAATAATGTTCAAGATGTATGATAACCTTACCTAACATCGTTCAACTTCCCATACAAGAAATTAATTGTTTTTAATTTAAATTTTTGAGGCATTTTCTCAAATATTTTCAACTTAAAAACCTAACCTAGGCTAGCCTAAACCGTTTATTATTTTGTTGTAGAAAAATAAGTAAGAAATTATTTACCAACAAATGATTATTTTTATAACTTCAAACAAAATCCTAACCTAACCTGACAAACCTAACCCCTTTGTATGCTTCATGGAGGTAAAATGTGTGTAAAACTTGTCTTGTGGTTACCTTAAACTGTGATAATACCTGGTTTTTGGGATAATATTTCAGCTCATGGTACTCTCTGACTTCTTTGAATTTCTTTTTTTAATGCAGTGTTTGTTAAAGTGCTGAACATGATGTAACCGTTCATTTCCTCTACAGATGCACACTTTTCAATTGTGAGGAAAAATAACATGGAAAAGGGGGCTTGGATTTGAGTAATATAGGATGAAAAATAATGTTCAGATAAAAAAAACATGTAACAAACCTAACCTAACCTAGCCTAGACTTCCATGCAAGAAATGATTATTTGTATGCCCAATTTCCCCCAAAAAAAAAAAAAAATTTGTTCTCAAACATTTTCAACTTAAAAAGTCTAACATAACCTAATCTAGCTTGAACCGTTTTCGAAGACTTTTTTTATTTACTAACTTACAACAAAAGCCTAGCCTAACGCAACTAGGCAAAACCTAGCTCCTTTGAATGATTCGTGGAGGTAAAATGGGTGTAAAACCTGTCTTGTGATTACCTTAGACTGCAATAATATCTCTTTTGTGCTACCTGGTGCACGTGATGAACCTCCATCTGCATGCTGCATGAGAGCATTGCACTTATTGCTTCACAAAGAACAAAAACATGTTGAAAGTACTATATTTTCGGCAATGGAATCCTGTGTTGTAACATTTTCTGAGTTATAAATTTGCAGATCAGATCTACATCATTTGTGTTAATAAATATGATAAATTCATAAGAAATGCATACACCGGTTTGTGGACAAGAAGTTATTCTGATGATTTCTGATGTATTGGAAAATGACAAATTTTCATGATGGAAGCAGGCAAAGTTAAAGTACTTATATCTCAATAAGTGGTCAGTTCACTAACAAGACAGCAAATTCACTCAAATAGCACTCAAAATGCCAGGCGGCCCACTCTTTTTGCAAGTTTAAAATCGATGACAGTGCTTTCTTGAATCATGTTTAAAGCACATGAAGGAAATGTATTGCTGACACTTGTTAGGAACTGATGTGTGTAACGTTAATTAACAGTTCTAATGTCCTGATGTTTGTACACAAAATATAGCTCACTATTCTAAATAGCATGGGAAGTATCATGCCGTTTATCATGGCTAATTTATGGTCAAACTGTTATGCAGCAGATTCCCTGCATTGTTACTTAGTTATTTGGGCTTTAGGGCATAGACCATGTTGATCACATAGCTCCCTGCATTGTTGTTAACTGATATATCAGTATGTTTGCAAATTCACTTATGAGTGAATCCATACCATTCTCACTGGGGTATAAAAGCTACATTATAACATTGCTTCTACAATGCATATAACAGAAACCCATCTCGATTGTCCTACTTACTCAGGACACCATAGAAGTCAATGAAGCCAATGAAAACCATAGAAGTCAATGAAAATGTTACTTCATGCCCTGTATTGTTAATGGAAACAAGTCTCTTGAACCATATGTTATGTCCTTCACAGTGTTGCTCCATCCACCTCCAACGCCAACCCTGACCAAACTTCAGGAACTCATCCATCTCCAAAGCAGTCTGTTGAAGAAGGTATGTATTGCAGCATAACTACTGTGACCGGAATTCCATGGTATCCATGTTGCCTTACAATCCATCCTTGCTGATCCATGTAGCAGATGTTTGACTTTCCTCAAACTGTCTGGATAACTGGGGAGTTGAAATCACATGTGAGTGATGAAACAGATGAACTATTCCTGGATTCTTATGTTGCATCATTGCATGGCACAGTGATATACCGAATGGGGGGGGGAATTGTGGGCAGTTGCCTCCCTCCCCCCCCTCCTGATAGGTTGTGGGGCCCCCAAGAATTCGCCGAGCTTAGGAAAAAAATGCGCTGTGCTCCCTACAAATTTCCCTCGGTCCACCAAAAATCGCACCGGGGCTCAGAAAAATCACTTTGGGGGCCCCAAACGTAGCGCAGGGGCCCCGATAATGACGCTGGGGCCTCAAAAGTTTGCACCTGGGCCCCTGAAAATCACGTTGGGGCCGCAAACAAGTCGTGCCGGGATTCAAGAAAATCACGACGGGGGCCACAAACGGTCGGGCCGGGGCCTCCTGAAAATCACGCCGAGACTGGGGTACTAAGAATTATCACCCGGGCCCCTGAAAATCACGCCAGAGGCCTGACAGGTCCCACCGGGGCTCTAAAAGTCTCGTTGAGATCACCCAACAAATGAAGCCGGGTAAATGAAAAACAGTCCGGACACGGAAAATCAATCTGGGATCTCAACAATAGCTCCAAAAGCCCACAAAACTTGTTGGGCCCCCACAAACGTGTCGTAGCTACCGCAAGGAATCCCAACAAGTGACGACGGGGCCCCAAAAACCACACTTCGACAAAAAAAAATTCACGCCGCTTCTCTTGAAAATCTCACTGGGGCCAAAACGTCGTGCCGGAGCCCCACAAGTTGCAGTTGGCTTCCCAAATACCAATATATACCCGGAATGTCACCTTGCGGACGGAAAAATTGCGTCAAAGATCCACAAAATAGGAAGTCGTCGGACGCCGGAAAAGAAACCTGTTTGGGCACCGGAAAAAACGCACCGAGAGCCAGAAGAATCGTACCGGGTTCCAAAAATAGCCTGCAGGGGGCTTATGAAAATAGACTTCACCACAAAAACCACAAGGAGACTCCATCGAATCGACCAGAGCACCGGAAAATTAAGAATGGGTCCCGAAAGAAAATTATCCGAAGGGCCTTTCTACTCTCGATCGTGCAATCTGCGGAAAAAACACGTTGAGCAGCCGCAGTGGCGTACTAAAGGGAAAAATTCCCCTCCCTAACGTTAGGCACCAAGGAAATACTTTCACCCATCGTCTCACCGTTCAGGTCTGCTGTGGTCTGATGCTTCATCAATGCCGGTGTGTTTTAGCCTGCATCTGATCGCTGAAGTATTTTTATTTAAGCCGGTGTGTGTTTGTTGGTGTGTGGAGTGAGGAGGAGGGTAACAGTGACGGTGGCGGTGACGGTGACGATAGATCCGAGCCCGCTATATGGCACTGCAGTCGCATGCTATTACTCAGAGTTGTTATGTTGGTGAGGTCGAGTCTCACCTGTCGCTACTCTTCGCCCGCGACCAATCGGCGTGAGAGATTGGCGACGCTATATGACACAATGGTCGACGTGTCGTAGAACCAATAACCAACCAAGAGTTGTTATGTTGACATGTACTGAACACTGCTCTTTTAATTATGTGACTTCACCAGTTATTGGACGATTTTCCCCGTTGGTGAGGATGCTTAATAAACATAAACATACGCATCGTCGAATAAAAATCGGAATTTCTGAGATCTGAAAATATAGTGGGCTAAATCCGATGAGTTTTTTTTTTTTTTTGGGGGGGGGGTCTAGTGCGTTGGCACTTCGCCCCCCCCAATGTTTTTAAAAAATCGACACCCCTGCTTGTCATCAGAATTTCACTTTAAAGTTTCAGGTGAATCTTGAGCACTTTACCACAGGGCAATTCATTGTCGAACAACACCATCAGACGTCCAAATGATGAAACCTCATGAAGGAAACAACATGGACGATAATTTTGCGAAGAGGATGATGCTATGGATGGCAAAAATCCAGGAAAGACCCGTTTTTCGACCCTGACGTCTACTGTGGCGGGCCAGGGTCGCAGAGCAAACCGTCCACTGTGGCGGACCGGGGCTGTGGAGCACACCTTCTACTATGGCGGACCAGAGCCGCGAAGCACACCGTCCACTCTGGCGGACCGGGGCTGTGGAGCACACCTTCTACTATGGCGGACCGGGGCTGTGGAGCACACCTTCTACTATGGCGGACCGAGGCTGTGGAGCACACCTTCTACTATGGCGGACCAGAGCCGCGAAGCACACCGTCCACTCTGGCGGACCGGTGCCGCGAAGCACATGGTCCACCGTAACGGACCGGAGCCGCGGAGCACACCGTCCACTGTGGCGGACCAGGGCCGCGGAGTACATCATCAACTGTGGCAGACCAGGGTCGCAGAATACACCGTCCACTGTGGTGGACCGGTGCCGTGGGGCACACCTACTATGACGGACTAGGGCCGCGAAGCATAGCGTCCACTGCGGCGGATCAGGGCCGCGGAATACATCATCCACTGTGGTGGATCAGGGTCGCGGAGCAAACCGTCCACTGTGGCGGATCAGGGCCGTGGAGTACACCGTCCATTGTGGCGGATCGGGGCCGCGGAGCACATCGTCCACTGTGGCGGACCGGGGCCACGGAGTACACCGTCCATTGCGGCGGATCATAGCCATCAACAGGTCAAATTATGTCATGCTATGGCAGTGGCGTACCTAGGATTTGCGAGGGGGGGGGGCAAACTGATTTGGAAGGTGCCCAACTACCCCCATTTAAAAACGTCCCCGGATTTCCACCAATATTTTTTTTCTCAAAGGGGGCTCTATATTTTTGTTGTATAATAATTAGTGACCAAATTAACTGTCCTGTGGAGGGGACCAAATCTGCCACCATTTTTTCTGAATCGCCGGATTTCAACCCTAACTCCCCCATCCTGTTTAAAGGTTTTTCTTTAAACATTTCTTTGGTATCCCTTGAAAAGTCACCTCACACTGCTGAAATTGCACCTGAACAAATCACTGAAAAATGTAAAATTTGGCAATATCAGGCATTCCAATTAATAACGCCCGGTCGCCAAGACGCCAAAGTTCGTGCACGTGTACACCCGCCTTGCGCAGTCGGCGCATTCGCCACTCTACGTGCGCTTCTCCGGTTTCTGCTAGGCCTCCCACGTTTTGCTAATTACTGTCACATGATAGTCTTGTGCCACATTTGACATGTGGAATGCCTGGTATGGCGGCTCGCTGGAAAAAAAATTAATAGATTCAATTCGATGTATTAGTTCTGTTCTTCCCACATTTTCTCGTGATTAAGAAATCCGGAGACACACTGAGCTTTGATGTACCTCATCTCTGGTTAAATAAACTCCCAGATTGGCTACCGAGCCGTGACCCTAGCTGGGTGTTCGTTTTTTTACCCTTTGCGTTTTTCTTCTATGGATGTGTTTTAGGGCTCCAAACAATTTTTGTTAGGGGCCCGGCACATGTTTGAGACCCGGCTTTTTTTCACAGCTTTGTTGCCATTTTATACACCAATGATATTTGTGTGGTATCGGCGCGTTTTCGAAGACGCCGATGTGTTTATTTAGTGTCCGGTCTATTTGTTCCTTGCTTACGATCAATTCCATTTTTGAGGGCCCAGCCTGTTTTTGAAGCTCCGTGCGGTCTCATGGCCCTGGTGTGCCTTGAGGGCCTCCGTTATTCTTTTATTTAGCGCTCCCGGTGTATTTATATCGAGCTGCAGCGCATATTTTAAGCCCATGTCGCTTTTTGCGAAACTCTGTACGCTTTTGATTACCGACATTATATTTTGGGATTGCCGACGGAATTTTGGGCCCCGAACACGATATTTGGGGGCCCCGTGGTCACTTGTTGGATCCCCAGCTCGAGCTTTAGTGGCTAGGGCACGTTTTGGGGGGCCCAACACGTTTTGTAGGATTTTGGAGCGGTTATTGGGACCCCAGAGTGATTTTCCACGTCGTGACTGTTTTTCGTTGCCTCGGCTTCATTTGTTGGGTGATCACAATGATGTCCATGATATTAGCAACGCTTTCGCATTCGCATTCAGCATCCTATTCGCATACTCTCCGAATTCGTTCATTTTTTCAGGATGTGATCTTTGTCGCTTGCAAAAGTAAGGCAAACAACGTTCTTCAGTAAGACGAGCGGTTCGATCTCCAGAGGTCCAGAGAGGTCACTCGGGTCAAAAACGGTGTACCGCATAAGATTCGAAGTATTTCATTTAGCCGAATGATTCCAACGCCTAGATGTCCGCTGTCCATCAAAGATGCAGCACATCGAATTACGTGAACTTCAATGTCACAGTTTGACCTCAGGTCACCGAAGTTGGTTTTACTCATGCACTATATCTATTTGCGGGGTACCGAATAAAATCATGGTGACACATTGGATATACCTGATTTTTGCAGGTCATAGTCTACATAGCACGTACATAGAGCACATCGATCAAAATGACCCATCATGGCCAATGATTCATCACCGTTCGCTAAAAAAGTCCCAAAAATGCAACTATACCAAATTCTTGTGTACCCGATAATTTCCGCAAAATTTTACCTGGCACGACGACAAAACACCTAGACATTGGTTATGGCCCATGGGTGCAGCACATTGAAGCATCTGGCCTACAATCTCATAGTTTGACCTATATTCGCAAAATACTGTTTTGACCATGCATGATTGCCATCTACGGGGTACCTGATAATACCTTCCTAAATACATTAATCGGATGAACATTAGCGCCAAAAAATATCCCATCGGACAAGAAAGCAGCACATTCAAGCATGTCACCTTTAAGTTTATCATTTTACCTCAGGTCAACGAAGACTTTAACATTACACCCTATGGGAATATCACGGTGTACCGAATATAATTTTCCTGAATACATTTATCGGATGGATATTAGCGTCGAATAATCTCCCACCGAGCAAGCACGCAGCACATCCGAGCATGTGACCGTCAGTGCCAGCGTTCGACCTCAGGTCAGGTTTTATGAAATTCAGAAAAAGAAAGTAGTCCACTTGGGTACCGTATGTGGGCCAAAGGAAGCATTGAATGTAGACTATCTCAACACTGATGCATGCACTAGCAACACAAGAAGCAGCACACTGCGTGACCTGACCTCTATCGATGACGCATTTCATCAGGTAGCACTAGCATCCCATTCAACAACGCATTCAGAAACTATTGCACCAATGTCCTTCGATTCGTCTGAAAATTTGACACAACCTTCGCAGATATACTCGTACACGCATCCCAAAACGATTTTCCGCTGCGACGAACCATTTCGCCTTCAGAGGCGAAAAGGTCAGCCAGGTCAAATCTGGGGTACCGCATAACTTGCCAGAAATGCGTCATCGATAGAGGTCAGGTCACGCAGTGTGCTGCTTCTTGTGTTGCGATTGCATGCATCAGTGTTGAGATAGTCTACATTGAATGCTTCGTTTGTCCCACATACGGCACCCAAGTGGACTACTTTCTTTTTCTGAATTTCATAAAACCTGACCTGAGGTCAAACGCTGGCGCTGACGGGCACATGCTCGGATGTGCTGCGTCTTTGCTCGGTGGGCGATTATTCGACGCTAATATCCATCCGATAAATGTATTTATAAAAATTGTATTCGGTACACCGTGATTTTCCCATAGGGTGTAATGTTAAAGTCTTTGTTGACCTGAGGTCAAATGGTGACCTCGATTGACCAGTTGACCTGGTGTGCTGCATGCCACCGTGATAGCGGTGGCACAAGCGTTTGAATCATTCCATTAAGTGAATTCTCCGGCAAGTTATGCGGTACCCCAGACTTGACCTGGCTGACCTTTTCGCCTCTGAAGGCGAAATGGTTCGTCGTAGCAGAAAATCGTTTCGGGATGCGTGTACGGGTATATCTGCGAAGGTTGTGTCCATACTTCAGACGAATCGGAGGACATTTGTGAATTCGTTTCTGAATCCGTTGTTGAATGGGATGCTAGTGCTACCTGATGAAATGCGTCATCGATAGAGGTCAGGTCATACAGTATGCTGCTTCTTGTGTTGCTAGTGCATGCATCAGTGTTGAGATAGTCTACATTCAATGCTTCGTTTGGCCCACATACGGTACCCAAGTGGACTATTTTCTTTTTCTGAATTTCATAAAACCTGACCTGAGGTAAAACGTTGGCACTGACGGTCACATGCTCGGATGTGCTGCGTGCTTGCTCGGTGGGCGATTATTCGACGCTAATATCCATCCGATAAATGTATTCAGGAAAATTGTATTCGGTATACCGTGATATTCCCATAGGGTGTAATGTTAGTCTTCGTTGACCTGAGGTCAAATGGTGAACTTGAAGGTGACATGCTTGGATGTGCTGCTTTCTTGTCCGATGGGAGATTTTTTTGGCGCTAATGTCCATCCGATGAATGTATTTAAGAAGGTATTATCAGGTACCCCGTAGATGGCAATAATGCATGGTCAAAACAGTATTTTGAGAATATAGGTCAAACTGTGAGATTGTAGGCCAGATGCTTCAATGTGCTGTATCCATGGGCCATAACCAATGTCTGGGTGTTCTGTCGTCGTTCCAGGTAAAATTTTGCGGAAATTATCGGGTACACAAGAATTTGGTATAGTTGCATTTTTTTTTTTTTGGCGAACGGTGATGAATCAGTGGCCATAATGGGTCATTTTGATCGATGTGCTCTATGTACGTGCTATGTAGACTATGACCTGCAAAAATCAGGTATATCCAATGTGTCACCATAATTTTATTCGGTACCCCGTAAATAGATATAGTGCATGAGTAAAACCAACATCGGTGACCTGAGGTCAGAATGTGACATTGAAGTTCACGTAACTCGATGTGCTGCATCTTTGATGGACAGCGGACATCTAGGCGTTGGAATCATTCGGCTAAGTGAAATACTTCGAATTGTATGCGGTACACCGTTTTTGACCCGAATGACCTCTCTGGACCTCTGGAGATCGAACCGCTCGTCTTACTGAAGAATCGTTGTTTGCCTTACTTTTGCAAGCGACAAAGATCACATCCTGAAAAAATGAACGAATTCGGAGAGCATGCGAATAGGATGCTGAATGCGAATGCGAATGCGTTGCTAATATCATGGACATATCACAATGAGACTTTTGGAGCCCCGGTGCGAAAGTCATGCCCCTAGCGTGATTTTCAGGGATCCGGGCGATTATTCTTGGTACCCCTAGGCTCAGCGAGACTTTCCGGGGCCCCGGCCCGACCGCTTGTGGCCTCCGTCGTGATCTTCTTGAACCCCAGCACGACTCTTTCGAGCCCCAGCGTGATTTTCAGTGGCCCAGGTGGGAACTTTTGAGACCCCAGCGTCCTTTTCAGAAGCCCCTGCGCGACTTTTTGGCCCCCAATGCAATTCTACGGGGCCCCGGTACGATTTTTTGGGGCCCAAACGGGATTATTGAGACTGGCGAATTTTTTTCCAGGACCTCGACGCGATTCTTGGGGGCCCCACAACCTGTCAAGGGGCAACTGCCCACAATGTCCCCTCCCCATTCGGCATGCTACTGTGCCATGCAATTCTGCAACATAAGCATATAGGAATAGCTCACCTGTTCCATCACTCACACGTGATTTCAACTCCCAAGTTCTCCAGACAGTTTGAGGAAAGTCAAACATCTCCTACATGGATAGGCAATGATGGACTATTAGGCAACAGGGATACCATGGAATTCAGATCATAGTACTTTTGATGCAATACATGCCTTGTTCCGCAGGCTGCTTTGGAGATTGATGCGCTCCTGAAGTTTGGTCAGGGTTGGAGTTGGAGGTGGATGGAGCAGCACTGTGAAGGACATTGTATATGGTTCAAAGGACTTCTGTCTGTTTACATTAACAGTGCAGGTAATGAAGTAACACTTTCATTAATTGACTTCTATAGTGTCCTGAGTCAGCAGTAGAATCGAGATGGGTTATTGGGATATACGTTATAGAACTAAGGTTATGATGGAGCTTTTAGACTCCAGTGGGAATGGTATGGATTCAGTCATTCGTGGATCCATACCATAACCTAATAACCATAACCAACATAACCTAATCTGGCATATCCTAACCTCCCTTTGGAGAAAAAACAAACAAAAAGTTAAATTATAAAACAATTTTAAGCAATGTACGTTCTGGAAGTTTTCTAAATTTGGAAACCGAACCCAACCTAACCTAACCTAACGTCAGCTACTTTTAAAAGAAAAATGTCTGATTTTTAGAAAATTTTTGAAAATTTTTGAAACATTTTGCAACTTGAAAAACTAAGCTGGCCTAACCTAACCAAACCGGTATTATTGTGCTTTAAGGTGGCAACAAGACAAGTTTTTACACATATGTCTCCATATAGCAAACAAATGGGTTAGGTTTGGTTAAGTTAGGTTAGCTTAGTTTAGGTTTTTCAAGTTGGAAAACTTTAAAAAAAATTATCCAAAACAATTTCCCCCAAAATGTACAATTATTTGGTAAATTTGCAGTTTGAGGTGTTTTTTTTTGTTGTTGAATTCTTTTTCAGAATACATGCTTATGAAGGTGACTAAGATTAAGGGACAACTTGTTTTCTGTGCAAATGCTTACTTTTCAGGTTGTAAGCAAAATATTTCCAAAAAAGGCTTTGAGTTAGGTAACATAGCATAAAAAGAAATGTTATTATATTTTTAGTGCAACAAAACCTAACCTAGCCTAACCTACCTTTTGAGAACAAAAAATCCAAAAAATAATATCAGGAAATGTCAAGAAGGAATTTATGTTCTGAAAATTCTCAACATTAAAAAAGAAACCCAACCCAGCCTAACCTAACCTCAGCTGCTTTTGTAGAAAAAATCTTCTTTTTTTTGGGGGGGGGGGAACACTTTTCGGTATTATTGTGCTTTAAGGTGGTAACAAGAAAAGTTGTTTATGGGAGCTGTATGACCAACACACTCAATGCGGCAGTAAGCCCAAATAACCAACCAACCAACCAAGAAAATTTCTTACACACCTTTGTCTCCATAAAGCAAACAAATGGGTTAGGTTTGGTTAGGTTAGGTTAGTTAGGTTTTTGAAGTTGGAAAATTTGTCATTTTTCCACTAAAAAAATTGAATTGCACAGAAAATAGGTGGTCTTATCATCTTAGTCACCCTCATGAACATGGCATTCTGAAGAAAAATTCCCAAAAATATATAAGAACACCTTAAACTGCAAATTTACCAATATTTTTTATTCCAGAGCAACTCATGTTAGGTTAGGTTAGGTTAGGTTAGGTTAGGTTGATAAATTGGAAAATTTTCAGAAAATAAAATGCTTTAACTTTTTGTCATTTTATTCTTTCGTTTTTTTGTATCCAAAGGGAGGTTAGGCTAGGTTAGGTTAGGTTATGCTGAATTTTTATTTAATTTTTTGTACATTTCTTTTTATGCTATGCTACCTAACTCAAAGCCAATTTTTTGGTATTATTTTGATCACTTACCTGAAAAGTAAGCATTTGCACAGAAAAAGAGTCGTCCCATCATCTTAGTCACATTCACAAACATTGCATTCAAGTGATAAATTCCAAGAATTCATAAAACACCTTAAAGCACAAATTTACCACCAAACCTAACCCATTCGTCTGCTCTATGGAGAAAAATGTGTGTAAAAACTTGTCTTGTCACCACCTTGAAGCACAATAATACTCAAATATGGTAGGTAGGTAGTTAGGCATCTGGCATTAATATAGAAACACCGTGTAGAAATCAGAAAAAGGCATGGTCTGGACTTGTTGAAGCTTACCTGCCAAATTCTTCCTCTATTGTTTCTTTGGGAATTAAATATCAACAAGTTATTCACTACTTAAAATCACACCAATCTGCAGACACATCAGGTGTGAAGTATAAAAAATGAAACAGCGCGACGTCACATGAGTTTAGCCACCGGATTAAACATCGCGCGCAATGGCACCACAAATGTCTCACCTCCGTCATATTTGTCGACCACAATCGCTAGTTTGAGATTCTAGGATTTTTGTACTTGGACTTTTTGTCGTTGGATGCTACGGTTTTGGATGTTCTGAAGAACAGATATCACGACCGGTGGCCGCTATACCAAATTCTATTTTTCGAGGAGGGTGACAGGAAATTTGCGACTTCAAACACGTAATTACTATATTGCTGCTAATTACTGGTTATTGTTGGGTGGTATTGTCTTTCCTCACTCAAACGTTTCAATGAAAGCATTCTCGGACTATGCCTAGCTGCACCAGCATGCAAAATACAAATACAGGATAGTCCTCCGTTTTGTCGATAAAAAAATCATATAACGTGCAAAACTATATGGGCAATGCTTCGTAAATAAACTTCGTATGTCTCATGCGCAGCCCCACCCCAACCCAAACTACAAATTATTTTGTGGAGAAGTAAAGTAAAATTAAAACCATTTAGACATCAGGGAGATGTCCCCACATCAGACCCCGCCTTCAGCACCTAAAATGTCACACAAACTATAACGTAAAATTCCCTTAACGTAAATGTTCACCTGCCTGCACCTTGATCGCAAACACTCGCCTTTATAGACAGACATGTAACGTACTCGCTTTAAAGGCGGCGCAAATGACCTCTATGGTTCCGGCACGCCTAAAAAAATCATTCTCCCCATGCGCAGCGAAATTGAAACATGCCTGATGCTACCAATTCCTGCAATATATGAGGAAAAAGCTCTGACGTCACCAAGGTTTGAAGGCGAACTTTGGTGTACCTTTTAAAATAATGGTATTTTGCGTGGCGTTTAATGCGCACTATCAGACATTTGGTCTTGCATAGCATTGGTCTTATATGATTGTAAGGTTTGCTTTGGAAGTCATGTGAGCCATAGCTTAGTATCTATTGCTTTCTTTAGAAATATCAATTATAATGCAGTGTCCATGCAGCTTCTTGCTGACTTTTCTCTTTCATGGCATCATAAGCTGGCAGATTGGCCCACACATGGCTCTCGTGGGTTCAGTTTGAGACTGGGTTTCCCCATATCAATATTGAATGCATGCACATTGTCATTGGGCATGTAGGTAGGTACCTAGGTAAATATCAGGCTGATAGTTTGATGGGTGGGCTGCTGAAGATAATTCTAGTTTGTATATCCACAATCTCAATGATAATTGTGATTGCTTTTCACTGGACTGGATTGTATGCAAGTTTGACAATCACGGGAAATTGAGAATGGAATTGATCCTGTTCAAGCTCCATATGCATATGGTTTTGCCATTGCTGGTGTGTACAAACATCAGTATGACAATGCAATTGTTGTTTTGGGGCTTAGCGTATTTTTTTCAGACAATCTGGTTTAAAATGCATCAGCATCAGCTAATCTCAACATTCTATGATGTAAGTTGTCCTTCCACAGTGGAGGGAAATCCAGCTATTTTTTCATACAATTTTAAATTTTGTAGCAAAAGGTGGAGAGTCAGTCCTCTATCTAATCCAAATCTTTTTCTTTTCAGTACAAAATGTGCTGGTTAACATCAACGAAGTTTTCTATGTACCTAACATGGTGTTTTTCTTCTTTTTTCCTTTAGCTTTTTTATCAGCATACAAATAGCATAGGTTATTGGGGGGCCCAAATCAACATTGAGGGGGGCCAAGATCAACATTGGTGGGGCCATGGCCTCCACAAAAGGATACAAATCGACGCCCCTGGCATAGTGTCTTTTGTCCCCCCCCGAAACCAACAGAAGTAAACTAAATTAAAATACAGTAACCTTTCCCGAGGTTAAAAAATAGCGTCTGAATGAAAGAATCTCCAATTTGAAAGGTATTTTTAATAATTGTTTGGAGGCCAATATGGTAGCATGGTAGATTCTGACTCACATCGAGGGTTCCATGCTGCTCAAGTTCTGCTTACAGCAAGAGTTGACAAAATCGGATCCACCAGTATGTACACGTGCACGAACGTTGACGTGCTACAAGATGTTTAACGTGAACGTGAACGTTTTGGTAAATAAGAGCAAAAATGCGGCAACTTAGAAACGGTGCAGGTAAGCTATGTCCCCTACACAGGAAATTATGTTCTCGTTAATTATTATTTTAAGAAATGGGCCCCTTTGCCAAATAGTGGTCGAAATCCAGTGCTTTTAACCAAAAATAGTGGGAGAATGGGCACCCTCCAAATCCGTTCGACCCCTACCCTGATGCAATTCCTAGGTACGCCACTGGGGGAAGGGGGGGGGGGGCTGACGCCGAAAACCGAAAGTTCGCCCCCCCCAAACCGGTGGGCTAGATCCGCCAGTGTCTATAATGTGCGTGATTTATATAAATCGAGCATATCGTTACGCACATTTCAAACACACACACACACACACACACACACACACACACACACACACACACACACACACACACACACACACACACACACACACATACACACACACACACACACACACACAAATATATATATACTCGTATATTGCAATATTTCGGAAGCAGGTTTTCAGGTATACATGCATTGCTAAAGACGACAGCGTTGTCTGCGTTTATCTTCTTTTTATGCACATTTTCTAGTTTTCGGATAACTTTTCGTTGTTCCTTGAGGATATTATGCAACAGGTTACTAAAGGAAGCGATTGTGAAGACGAGGAAAAATGTTAAAAAGTCACTCATAAGTTGATTTAATACGTGATCCGTTACATTATGTTTATTTTTTCGACGTTTCAATCAACATTGATCGTCTTTAATAAATAATTAAACGAATCACAGGTCACACAGATAGCACAAAGCAGATACACAATCAAAAATTATCACACATATCACAAACATTATGCCTCTAGGCACTTCATGGGTTAGGGTTAGGATTGCGAAATGGATAGGATACCATACTACATTCAAGCTCACTTTTGATACACCATTATATGGCTAAAGATTTGTCATACAGAGCTGGGTATGTTTTGTGCGTTGATGATGGATGTGGTGTCTCTGATGTCGATTGTCTCATCCGCCACCAGCCGCCGTTTGTCATGACAGTGTAAAATGATGGAAGTGTCAGCTGTCAGCATGGCTCGGGTGAGCCATACTCCGTGGTGTTCTCGGAGGTGGTTCTTGGGGCCACCATCCTGGAGATACATGGTGAGGCGGCGGCTGAGTGTAGTGTTGGTGTGACCAATGTAGCAGACGTTGCACAGTCCCCGGTGGTACATCTGAAGCGGTATACTACATGGGTCTGTTTCAGTGTTGTGGGTTTGAAACCGTCATTGCACATGATAAGAGATGACGTTTTAGGTGTTTTGTAGTAAACGAGGAGACGAATTGCATAGCCTTGTTGTGTAGATATAGTGTTCTTCATCATGGGTGTAACCACGGTTTCTAAATGGGGGGGGGGGGGATGGGGGGGCGGGACAAACCAGGGACGCGGTAATTTTGAACAGGATAGAGGGGTAGCCCCCCCCACCAAACAAAAAAAATCCTTGGATTTAAGCCGGTTCAATTTTCAATGTCTGGTTTTCAGATTTACTATGGTAAAAAATGATATTTTGGGGACAAAAGATCCCGCCAAAATTAGCATGTTTCACTCCTTATCACTGCCTAGGCACATCTAGCTTTATGTTGAATGTACCGGGTCCGATTTCACAATCACCATAGAGCAATTATGCTGTAATTACGTTAAACGTTGCCCTCTTGTAGGAGGAAAAATAGAACATATTGGACGACGGTTTTGTTGTAGTAAATATGGACTTCCACTAACCTTTCCCATGCTTTCCGGTTTTACGAGGACACATTTCGATGAAATGACAACCAGGGCGGATAAATGGTGTGGCACTGAGGGCATGTGCCCCCCACATGGAAGGAAGCGTCCCTCCGGCCTGGAAAAGACGCCCCTCTGGAAAGGCTCGAGGTTTTCAGCCAGAGGCACTCCTATGAAAGAAAAAGGCACCCCTTTGGAAGGAAAGGCACCCCTTCGGGAAGGATCGTGTGTAACCCGCCCCCTATAATTTTTTCAGCCAGAGGCACCCCTCCAGGTGCTTTCGCAGTGGCGCCGTTCCAAAGAAATGGCGCCCCTCCAGACAAGTGCCCCCATGACAAGTCCTGAATCCACCCCTGATTACAGCATTGCTCTCTCGCGTCTATCAACTCCGGCTGGTTATAAAATCGTGCGCATTCACGTGTGGCTTCTCTTGCAAATGTGACAACTTCCGTTGAACCATAAAGAGGAAAGCGGATAATTTGAAAAGATCTATATTTTATATGTCTGGATGTTTTATATGTGATTCTCTTGCAAATATATTTTGACTACATAATGATTAAGTATAACTTTGCGCCGATCATGCATAGGTATTTTAATAGCTGAGGCTTCGGGATACGAAAGAAATTGATGGGGACAAATGGCCACCGTTCAAACATTAGGGGGATGCCCCACAGCCCCCTCAGAGACTACACCCATGGATATGTGAAGGTGATGATGACTCAGACCGACTTGGCTGTTTGGTGGCACTGGACAGAGGCGCAGCCAGGGGGAGGGCCTGGTCCCCCTCTTAGCAACCAAAAATACACTAGATAAAGCAAGAAATTCCGAGATCTTCACCACGCAAAACCAGTACTTGCAGGCCGACAGCGGTCTCTGTTTCATAACATTTTATGGAGAGGGGGTCGGCCCCTTTAAGAAAATCCTGGCTGCGCCCCTGGCGCCGGACTCATACTTCTGATGTAGGGTACATCCACAGAATCAGTAATCGTGATCGGTTGTGCGGTGCCGCTATAATGTTCGTGTTTTTGTCAGTCTGTCCTGCGAACGTGCTTCCATGCGCCACGAGTGCTTCCTGCTCCACCTTTTGATGCTTCGTCTTGCAAATTCGGCTGCCGAAGTCGGGATGTCGTTGTAGAGCCAATACTGACGAAATCTCGCCGGCTGCATCCACTGTCATTCCCCAGCTAGGTCACGCACGTTTTCAGAATGTGTTGCAGTAATTCTGGACGGGGTGACCACCGCCGACATTCGTTGGTATCTGCGAGGTAAGAGTGGTCTGGGTAGCTTCAGTTTGTGCCTTGTTGCCATGTCAACTGAATATCCTTCACGTCTTTCGCATCCTTTTTGCAAGGCGGCTGCTCTGCTCTCAGCCTGGGTGGAAACTTAGCCGGCCCACGTGGCGTCCGGACACATTTGCGACCAAACGGCTCGTGGCCGTCCTGAGAATGGCAATGGCTGGATGTGGAACACAAGGACGCAAACAACAC